>JAJJMA010084270.1:0-17585 GCA_023529015.1 Papaver nudicaule
AGGCATTTTCTACCCTTACATTTTGCCTCTTTCATTTCCAAGATCTTCGATCGCCGGGGATGAAATTTTTTCCTTCGCCGAAAATGCCGCGCCCACGTTCTCCACTTCTGCTTCAGTTACGCCGCATGCTCTCCACTAAATTTCCGTTATACCACGTGTTCCTCCCTCAGCCTTCGTTACGCCACGTGTCCTTCATGCAGCCATCTGCACTTTATGACCGGTAACCGTTGATACCCGCGATCTTCGCCACTTCTCCACGCTTTGTAACCGCTGATTGGCAGTTACACTTTTCCTTCCTATAAATACTGGTGGACTTTCTCGCCCTAACCCTTTACCTTCTTCTTCTTCACTCGAGCAGAAATTTTCTTTCAGAGCTTCTCAAACCCTAAATCCTTCCCTGCTGCTGCTGCTACTGTATTTCTTCAAAGATTCCTCCATTTTATCACAAGCTTCTTATCATCTCTCTGCCTTCATCTTCCTTTTACCGGATTAGACCTGTGCTTTGATCTCCTCTAACCGCTGCTTATCCGGATTTGTTCATCTTTTCCGGTCACTTCAACTTTTCCGGTAAGCCGTTATCTCGCCTGAGTCCTTATTCCGATATCACTTCTGTGTTCATGGCTTCTACTACCCAAACTTCTTCTAGTTCTGCAACTCCCAAAACTCAAGTCTCCACTTCGCCAGTCAATGAGGTTGAATCTCCCTCTTCTCCCGTCGCTACTAAGGCTCTTACACGCCCGTCTTGGAAAAAGTGGTCAGAGTATTGCGCTTTTGACAAAGTATTCATTGCTCCTTTAACATTGACGCCCCTAAAGAAGGTGACAAAGGCTTCTACCCCTACTACTCTAGAAGATCTTCGAACGCCGGACCAACATGGCGAGTGCACTGTGACTGCTTACGGCACACTCAAGGCTGGGAAGGCGGATCTATTTCCTTTATACGATCCCGCCGATACGTTCATGTGTGATTTATTTCTAGCGATCAAGAAAAGTCCCTTCCAACTCACGGCGAATGCAATTCGCATCTTAGTAGAATGGAAGCTCCGCCGCAGCAACAAGACTAACTACCCAGATTTGTTTGAGGCGGGCAAGTTTTCTCCCGAGGAGTATACTGTTGAGAATTTTTTAAAGCAATATGATGTCCTTCCTTCCTCAGTATAAGGTGAGCCCTGGGCTTACCGCTTTGTTACCAAGAAAAGATTTGCGAAGAAACCAGCGGAAGTCATGCTTGGTGCTGTAGACGCCAAGGAGGTTACTGGTACTACCACGGCGAGAAAGAGTTCTGAGACTGGCTGGACCAACATACCTTGCACGCTGGAAGGTCCTTGGTTGCTAGGGTGGTGTGATGCTGATATGACGATCAAGCGACTAGACTTCCTCGAGGAACACAAGCGCTTCAAGAATCATGACTTTACCCATTTGGACTGGGCGGAAGAAAAACAATATCTGGACGCCGATGGAAAGATACAAATAGACTCCCAGGGTAACTGGCTGGTGTTGTCTGCTGCTGCCAAAAAGTCTTCCAAGAGGAAATCCTCCTCTCAGGTAATGAATAATTTACTTTCAATGAATATATATCTATATGCCTCTCGCTATTTTCTAGCCGAGCTTCGAGAAAGGCATAGCTGAAGATCTAGGAACAAGCATACTAAGTTTCTTATTTTAAAAATATATCACATATATTTTTAAAATATATATCTATATTTGCCTCTGCTTGTTTCAAGATCTGATAGGTGTGCCTCTGTTGTCCTTTCTGCAGATGTGGCGAAACTTGATACCTGTGATCCTCTGGGCGTACTCCCTAGCAAGTTTTAGGTACTTCTGCATAGATGGGTCTGCTGTCTGGTATCGTCCAGATATTTGTCGAATCACTAGCTGAGAGTCGCTTGTCAATCTGACATTGCTAATACGCATTTCGATGAGTATTCGCATGGCATGAATAACTGCTTCATATTCTGCCTCATTGTTAGTCGCCGGGAATTCTAGCCTTAGCGAGTGCACTATCCTTGCCCCTTTCGGCGAAATCAGGACAATCCCAATTCCATTTCCTTCTTTATTTGATGAGCCGTCTACGTAAACCTCCCATCCGTCAGGACTGCACTTCAATAAATCTGGCACTTCATGCTCTCGCTCATCCAAAGAGGATGGGATTTCTTCTATCTCTTCTTCTTCATCAATTGGGAAGTCGGCGAGGAAGTCCGCAATAACTTGTGACCGCTGAGCCGTACGTATTTCATATTGGACGCCGAATTGCTCAATCTGCTGATTCCACTTGGCGATACGTCCCACCCGCTGAGAGCTGTGCAAGATAGACTCTATGGGAGTTTTAGTGAGAACTACAATGGGATGAGCGTGAAAGTATGGACGTAGTCGCTGAGATGCAAAGACCAGCGCCAGGATCAGTTGCTCTATTTTAGTGTAATTCTTTTCTGCCCCTTGCAGCGTTCTGCTGATATAATATATAGGTGTTTCCCCACCTTTAGTTCTTACAAGTACTGCACTTATGGCAAAAGATGTTGCAGCGAGATATACTCTGAGTTCTTCGCCGTGTTCAGGTGGTTGAATTGCTGGGAGAGTGGCGAGATACTTTTTAATGCCCTGAAAGGCAGCTTCATGTGCCTCAGTCCAGTCGAACTTTTCTCCTTTTTTCAATGTCTGAAAAATAGTTTGCATTTATCGGAGAACCTAGATATGAATCTGTTAAGAGACGCCAAAGTCCCATTGAGCCGCATAACATCTTTTACTGTTACCGGCGAAGGCATTTCTATAATTGCCTTAATCTTAGCCTGGTCAGCTTCCACTCCTTTCTTCGTGACGACATATCCTAAGAACTTTCCTGAAGTTACGCCAAAAACGCATTTCGCCGGGTTAATCTTTAACTTAGTAACACGCATATGATTGAATATTTCTCTGAGGTCGTCCACGTGAGTTTGCTTCTTCTTGCTCTTAACCAGCATGTCGTCCACGTATACTTCCATTGTCTTCCCTATCCATCTTTCAAACATCTTCTGCGCCATTTCTTGGTAAGTAGCGCCGGCATTCTTAAGTCCAAACGGCATTCGAGTGTAGCAAAACAATCCCTTGGTGGAAAAGAAAGCTGTGTGCTTTTGATCTTCCTCCGCCAAAGGTATTTGGTTATATCCCGAATAACCGTCCATAAATGACAGCAACTCGTGGTCAGATGTAGCGTCTACCGTTTGGTCAATACTGGGCAGCGGAAAACTGTTCTTTGGACAGGCTCTGTTAAGATCGCTGAAGTCGATGCAAATTCTTACTCCCTTGTTCTTCTTAGGTACTACCACCATGTTAGCTATCCATTGTGGATATTGCACCGGCCCTATTACACCGGATGCCTTCATTTTGTCAAGTTCTGCCTCTACTGCTTCTTTATAAGCTGGAGCCAATTTCCTTATCCTTTGCTTGAATGGTCTGATCTTCGGATCAATATCTAATTTATGACATGCTATCGCCGGGTCAATACCTGGCATCTCATTCATGCCCCAAGCAAAGACATCGACATATTCTTTGAGTAGTGCTTGCAGCTCCGCCGATTCGTCTTCGTTTAATAGAGTGCCGATCTTTACCATCTTTGGATCCTGCTCATCGCCGATATTAACATCCTTAGTGGGTTCCACCGCCGTAAAATGTAGTTCTGGTTCTCCCATCGGCGATGGTTCCTTTAATTGCTATAAGGTCTTATCTCCGGACTTCGCCGAATCTTCTACCGAATTTACTGAATGCACATATGTGGTTGGGTTGGCGATGAAGTCCAGAATCTCCTGCTCTTTAACCGCTTCCTTGCCGATCTTCTTTTTCTCTGCAATCTTTACTTTTCGATTTTCTCGCATTTGCACATCCGCCGAATTACACGCCTTGGCCACTGCTAAATCTCCTACATACTCGGCGACTCCCATTG
The DNA here is from genome assembly GCA_023529015.1 of Papaver nudicaule. Taxonomy (NCBI): domain Eukaryota; kingdom Viridiplantae; phylum Streptophyta; class Magnoliopsida; order Ranunculales; family Papaveraceae; genus Papaver; species Papaver nudicaule. The sequence continues at coordinate 3,916 of JAJJMA010084270.1, forward strand.
GTGTGGGGAATCTTAGGCGTTGATGATAAGTAGAAGGTACTCCCTTCAAGCTGTAGAGCCATGGTCTTCCCAGGATAGCAGCATACGGTGAGTCAACATCCACAATACAAAGAGTAGTTTTCAAGAAGTAATCCTCGCAAATCTTAACTTTAAATTCAATCTCGCCCTTAGGCTTAGATGCGATGCCATTAAACCCATAAATGTTATAGGAGGAGACTGTTGGCGAGGGTATTTTATCATCTTTCGCCCTCATCGCCTCAAAGGCAGTATTAAAGAGGATATCCACGGAACTTCCTGGGTCAATAAGCACCTTTGGCAGCCTGAATTGCTCCATCTGAATAGTGAGAACCAAGGGATTATTATGATTTCTTCCCTCTGGAGGAATCTCTTCGGCGGAGAACCCGACACACGCCTTCATCCACTCTTGCAATGGCTCTTGCTTAACAGCAACACTACAAATTTCATTTCCCATTCTATCTCGCTTATGCACGCGGGATAGAACATTATCATGAAATTCATCCCTGGTAATCTTTGAATGTACAATGGAAAAACAGTCTAATTCCAACAAATCTCGCTCAACTTTTACCTCGTACACATTTAGAATTCGAGCTGGAATGGCTTGAATCGGCTGGACCATGATAGGAGGTGGTGGTGGCAACTCTAAGAATTCTTGGAATTTCCCCTGGCGGATGAATCGATGAACTTCTTGTTGTACGCCGGTGCAGTTCTCAGTTGTATGGCCATGGAACTGATGGAATTGAAAAAAGGAATTGGTATTGGTCGGCGGGGCCCTTGGGTTTCCTCTGTTATAAGGATAGCGGATGTCATCCCTACAGTTTTAACTTTCAATTTGGCCAAATGCATCCGTGTAGGAGACACGCAATTTTGGTAGAGTAGCGTCTTGGAAAGGTTGCTGGTTGCCTCTGCCGAATTTTCTATAATCTCCATTGTATCTTCTTTCACCATTTCCATTTCGCCGATTATCTCTTCCTCCTCGTCCATAGTTTCCTCCTCGATTGTCTTGCTTGTCACGTCCATCATAGTTCTCTCGCTTCTGCGAATTCCAATGCTGTTCGACGGTGACTTGCTGTTGTTGCTTTTCTGCTTCAGGTACTATTATCGCCGAAGAGGGATTCTGTATCAATTTTCGCTGCTCAGCCTTCAGCCATTCTTTCTTAATTTCTTCTTGGTCTTCCGGCGAGAAACTATTGATCGAGTGAATTTGTTTTGCTCTTTCCTTCTTCAAGCGAAGCTCCTCTTCTCGGATTTCCTCACAATTTATCCATTCATCCTGTATTGCCCTCAAAGTTTGCATATCCTTCGGCATCTCCCAGAATAACTTTTGATACAACGGGTCTGTCGTCTCCATGCCACTAAGGAATGACCTTATCTTCTCCTTTTCTGAAACCTCTGATCCTACTTCGCTACTCGCTTTCCTCCACCTTTGGATAAAAATTTTGTAAGTCTCCGAGGTTCTTCTCTTGATGTTGAATAATCTTTCTACGCCAGGCCGACTTCTGTTATTCTGAATAAAAGCACGCAAGAATTTGCATTCTAATTTCTCAAAGGACTTAATTTTTCCTTCTTCAAGCCCATCAAACCAAGCTAAGGCTTCATCTTTAAGGGTAGCGGGGAAAGCCATACACATTATGGGATCAGATCCTACCCAGGCCGCCATATCTCGCTTGTAAGCTCTCGAATGCTGCGAAGGGTCTCCAGTTCCATCATAGGTGGAAGTGAATTTAGGCGTAGAATATTTGGGAGACACGTATCCATATGTGATACATTCATGAAAGGGTGTCTTTTGCGCCTCAGACAGTGCAACCCTATACTTCGACTCCCTTGAAGATCCACTCAAAGCTTCCACTTTATGCTTTAGTCGGCGAAGATCCTTTTTCATCTCTTTATCTACTTTATGCTGCCGCTTAGAGCTACTATGGTCTTTGTTATCTTTCCCAGGCACATTTACTCTTCTGCCTCTTTCGTCGTACTTCGCCGATAAATATGAGATTCCAGATGTGCTGGTTCCACTCTTTTCAATTCGGCGAGTTGTATGAGACTCATGGCGAGATGAATGTGCATGGGACTCATGGAGAGAGGAATGCGCATGGGACGCATGGCGGGTTGAGTGTGAGTGAGATGCATGACCTTTATTTGGTGCCGCCATCAATTCTCTATGACTCTGAAGTACTGTCTCCATCTGCAATTGCATTTGCCTCTGCACTTGATCCGCCTGCCTGTTATTGGCCTCAAGAATTTGCCTTAGCAGAGCTTCTGTGGTATTTGTGGATCCAGTATTATCTGCTATTACCACTGGGCGAGTTACCGTAGCACCAGGTGCTATTGCCGTACCATTTCTACTTGCCGCCTGTGGAGTTTCTGCCACCACCGCTGGAGCTTCTTCTGCTACATGCAATGCTTCGCCGACATCTTGTACCAATTGCTGCTGAACGTTAGCTGTCACTGTGCCCACTGCAATTGCGTTTTGAGTTGCTCCCCCTGCATTCGATGTTTCGCCTATGGTGAATCTTCCACCACCAATCTGCTCGCCGCAAGCATTTGCTTCTACTTCACTACTGATTCTCCTTAGCAATGGATTAGGCTCAGGTGACCTTTCTGCATTCTCAAAACGAGTAATATCCTCCATGTAAACTTCTTCCTGGCGAGTCACTTGTTGGACAAGTGATCGGCGAGATGAGCTTGCCAAATTAGGATCCGCTGGACCAGCTGGTTCCATTGCCCTGCTTCTAGTGTTGTGACCGCTGGGGAATGTCGCTGGTGTAGGAGGGATAGGATGTCGAGGAGGCCTACCCGCCGGGGCTTTATCGCTTCTTCCTCTAGGACCCATTCGCCGAGATTCTGTAAAAGAAGACAAACACACTTCCTGACAGTATCGCTCTGTTAGTACTGTGGGTAAATGCCAAATAAGTTAGTTGGGTTGCTTTTCAGAATGTTAATGAATGAAAGACAAAAAGAACAACTTTAAATCATGTGATGTGCCGATGATGACCTAATCATGACAAGAAGTGTAAAAACATCCTATGGTATTGTGATTTTCAGATCAAAATGATAGTACGGCAGTTGTTTTAAGAAAAATTTTGAAACAGTTTTAAAATACAATTTCCTTAATGAATCTATAGTTTCTGCTAACCCGCCGGAAAAGATACTTTTTGCCGGAAATATATATCTATATTGCGTTCTCCGAGAGAAACCCATACCAAAAAATAACATTTTTCTATCCTCATAACTAGTTTTCTCCACTGCTCATGTGAAAAAGGTGAAATATGTGATAAAATCGCCGAGACAGGCGGCCAATCCTTGTCTATAACCATAACAGTACCTAACACAGCATGATTTCCATAAATAGTAAAAAATGTCTACTGAGAATCCAAATCCATCGCCATAGTATACTAAAAATGTCCTAGATTGTCTAATGTTAGTAGTATTCTACAGGAGAATCATTATAACAAACTACATGGTATACCATATATAGCGGAACAAAAGGGAAATCATGAGAAAATTCTGCATAACGAGCATAACGTCTCTGAATAGTATGATAAAGCTACTGAAATACCAACGGCGACCTCTAAAACTTATAAATCATACCACATATGGAAATAAAGAACATATGATAACATCTCAAATCATACTGAAAATCAAGGAAAACACAAATCCAAGACCTTTTCTAGCGCCAAAATGTAATTGTATAAAATCCCATGGGTTAGATCTTATACAATACACCCAAATATCATACACCAACATACTCACAATCATTCCTAAACATGCATCTAACAAGTAACATAAGAAATACCAAGAGAGTAAGGTTAGAGATACTTGACAAGATGTTTACTTGGTTAGCCCTTATGTCAGGACTACATCCAAGAATATCACTAGTATAGCATGATTACAACCCTCAATTACCTTATTAATCTTCTAAGTATGCCCTCACAATAAGAACCCTACTTTCAGCCTTGGGCTATAGAGAGCAAGTAGAATACTTTTCCTCTCCCTAGGCCAATCCGAAATGTGTCCAACCCCTTTCTCAGGGGCATCTCTCGCTATTTATACAAGATTTACAGTAGTGCTATACAGCTAATACAGACGAATTACATTCTGACGCTAATTTGTCATTACTCGCCGACAAGGTATGTCGCCGAGGCAGTATTCCATCTATTTACTTCCCGGCGAGTAAGTCTTCTCGAGGATAAGGATTGCTGACGAGGTTTCCACTGAGTCAACAAGTCAACCTGACAATCTATCCGTTCTGACGGGTAATGAATGCTCAACTACTTTTCAACTACTTATCACCTTCCCCCGCTACGCTATTCTTACTCCGCTGATACTGCTTATTCCGCCGACTCCTACTTCATATCTTACCGCTATGCCCAAGAATTGGATACTTCGCCCATAACTTCTATTGTTGATTCCATACTTCTCTTGAGTGACCTTTGTGATACACTTCCACCCTTAGGATGCTATTACTATGCAAAGGCATTTTCTACCCTTACATTACATGAAAATATAAATTTATTGTGTTAGAACTATGCATTATAAATAATGATAAATGTGAAAAAATCTCTTGGAATTATAAGTCCGTCCATCTATTTGGGTAAGCCAGGCGTTCAACCCATATAACTTAGACTTTTTTTTCTTTGTAAAAGAGGATAAACTTCATGCATATATTTCATTTGATCTCCTTCTAATGGAGGAGTTAGTGTTACATATTGTGACATTTCTGTCTTGAATATCTAGATAAGTCATTAAAGCATTCAAATTGTTTTGTCACCATGCTCCCTGGATTGAGTACTTGTTACAAAAAACTAAAAGTAATGTCGAATCTCTGATTTTAAATCTACCGACATGAATAAAAGATACAACTTTAAAGTTGATCTCAAAATTAGCTGAATCTTTAAAGTCATTGCTCTGTTTATATCTCTTTTCTCTTGCTTCTGCATACATTCCCATCAGCAGCTTTAGAGTGTGTTCACAATCGCTTTGGAAGACGACATTTTTCCTACCCTGTTTAGTTGCCCATTGGAATGCCGCTTGTGCTCCCTTCTGCTAGTTGTTCTCTGCTACTGCAATCTGCCAAATCTCCTCTGGCTTCTGTTGTTGTACCTGTTCCATCAGTTAATATAAGACCAATTCCAGAACTAGTTATTGGTTGTAGCATTGGTAGTGCTATTGTGATATTTGTGGCCATATAATGTTCATCATTCTGTGGGTATTCAGTTGTTATTCTTAATGTCTCATCCTTGAGTGGGTTGTAGTACATAGTATGCATGATATTATAGTCACTTATGTTAGCCCATATGAAAGAGTTAATGAATTTAATGATCTTCTTAGCTATCTGGTGACTGTTTTGTTCCTCATTTCCTATTGCTTTGTTGCATCTTGCTTTCCATATATGCCATGTTATTATATCGCACAGAACTTGCCATTCCATTACTTTGTTGTGTTTCTGCTGTTGATTGAACCAATCATTAAGCCAATCCTGGAAGTTTTTTTTTCCATTCATGACATCCTTGGTATCAAAGTATAAGTGCATCCAAACCTGTTTTGTGAAATTTCATTCCATGAATATGTGTGTCATCGTTCTTCCTTACCTGAATTACACAGTTTACATTTTGTGTCTATTTGTGTTAGTATTCTTGCCACTCTTGCACTATTTGTTAAAGTGGAATGTGCTGCTTTCCAGTTTTTTTTTTTTTTTTTATTGATGGTGTTATTTTCATACTCCATATTTTGTTCCAATCTTTTACATTCTCCTGTTTTTTCTTTGAAGGGGGTCCTATCGAAGAAAGAGCAAACTCCAAAAAAGTAAATTTCTAAAAAATGAGATCTTTGTTAATGTTTTTGTATAGGGAGTTGACTGTAAAAACTCCCTTGCTATTTAGGAGCCATTTTGGTGTGTCTTTATTACCTCTCCTTGGATTCCTAATTTCATGATTGTTTATGTTGTTTCTTTGTCAAACATTGTTTTAATTTTTTGTCTGTCCCATTGTTTATCCTTATCAAAGAGTGTACATACCTTGTCCTGGTTTGTTACTTCTTGATGTGTTTTTATAGTGATTTTTTGTCTTCCTGGTATCCAATTATCTCTCCATATTTCTATACTAGTTTCATCTCCAATTTGCCAGTAGCAGTTTATTTTTAGTTGTGCTATCCCTATTAGTATTCCTTTCCATATCCAACTATCCTTTTTTTTTTGGTTTTGTTTTGATGTGTAAGATATCACATTTTTGATAATATTTAGCCTTCAAAGATCTTGCCCATAATGATTCAGGGTTTTCGTATAGTTTCCATCCTATTTTTGCTAACATTGCTATATTGAACTGTTTCATATTTTGTAATCCTAATCCTCCATCCTCCATTGATCTGCAGATAATGCTCCATTCTTTAAGTATTATTCATTTCTTTCCATTTTTATTTAGACCATTCTCATCCTTTCCCTACCAATAGTTCCTCTAAAGGTCAGTTATGGCTTTACATATTTTCACTGGTATTTTAAAGCAGTTCATTTGGTAGACACACATACTTGATGTAACATTTTTTATCATAACTGTTTTTCCCGCCGGGTTTAAAATCTTTCCTTTCCATCCTATAAGTTTATGGTTCATTTTATCTACTAGTGGTTGAAAACATTTTATTTTTGAGGTGTTAGTAAACAAGGGTGATCCCAGGTATCTATCTATTATTGGTATTTCATTCACTCCCAATATTTGTTTAACTCTGATTCTGTTTTGTTGGTCAGTTCTTGGGCTAAAAAGGACTCCGGATTTGTTTAGATTAATTAGCTGACCTGATGTGTTTCCAAATTCTCTAAATAGGTTAACCAGGTTACTGCATGCCGAGTCTGTTGATTCATAGAAAATTATACAATCATTTGCAAACATTAGGTGTGAAATATAAGGTGCATTTTTAGTTATTTTTATACCTTTTATCTTACCTTCTATTTCTGCTTGCATCAGTTTTCTTGATAGTGCCTCCATAGAAAAGAGAAATAAGTAGGATGATAGTGGATCACCCTGTCTTAGGCCTCTTGATGGTTTAAAGAATTTTGTTGGTGATCCATTAATCAGTATTGCTAAAGTTGTAGTAGATATGCATTTGTGCACCAGATTACACCACTTTTCATTAAATCCCATTTTTCTCATTATTTTTATCAGAAGTCCATTCCACTCTGTCAAAAGCTTTTGACATGTCTATTTTTAACCCCCTTTGACCTTGTTTAGCTTTTGTTGTTCTCATTTTATGGATTAGTTCATGTGCTATAGTTATGTTTTCAGAAATTTGTCTTCCAGGTAAAAATGCTGATTGAAAGGGAGATATAGTTTTTGCTAGTATTCCTTACATTTTGTTTGCCATTAGTTTTGATATTATTTTGTATGTTGTATTTGCCAGTGCTATTGGCCTAAATTCTGCAGCTGTAATTGGATTCAAAGTTTTTGGAATTAAGGATATGAATGAGGCATTCATTTCCTTAGATATGTTCCCTGTTTCAAAGAAAGTTTAAATCATTTTACAAATATCATTCCCTATTATATTCCAGTTTTCTTGAATTTTTTTTGGTGGGAATCTATCAGGTCCAGGGCTCTTATCAGGTTCCATTGCAAATATTGTTCTTTCTTTTCCATTGGAAATATTGCTCTTATCAGGTTCCCTATAACTTATACTAAGGGAGTATGTAATATGTTCTTTCTTTTCCAAATTTTTACGAAAAAAAATCGGCCCTTTCAAAATATCAAACCTCGTTATCTACCGTTTTTCATTCCTATCATTAATTTTCTATCGTGATCCTACTTGTTCTTACGCCACTACTTGTAAGTACAAGACCATCTTAATCAGTGTTTGAGTTTCTAAAAAAAGTTGATGCCACGTAATATTTAGAAGAAAAAAAAATCCCCTCATACCATAGTTGAATAACTAACAATTTTATGTGAAACAACATCTTGAGTTTGGATGAGCGTTAAAAAATCACATCTAAACCCAAATCATCAATTTCAGAAGTTTTTTTTATTTAAAATTTTGTAAATATATTGTTTGTAGGTTATATTAGTGAAATTTGTTTTATTTTCTTCCATCAAACATGCATATCCTTTTCTTTTTTTTATAAAAAAGCCTCCAATTTCCATTAATAATGTCAAATCAAGGTTACATGGAGATCAAATACATCAAGAATTATAAAGTAACAAGAACAACCTACTTGTTGTAGTACATAATCGAGAGATCCGACAAGGAAAAGAGAAGGAAAATCGATAGAACTACCTAAGACAAGCATGATAAGACCAAATAAATCGGAGAAGGGATGGTCTTCAATGGATGATAACCCGACCATTTGATTGTTTTTCTTCTTCATTAAGATTTGCTCCATGGAATCAAGAGTAATTTGCCCAACATCTTTACCGGCGATTTGAAGAATCTGGTAACTGGAGATCACCATCGTACTTGATAAACCTATAGATCGAACATCAAAAAGAAAAATAGAAGCAATCGAAAAATTGCAGAAAAAATCACCCTAATAGCGAAGAAACTAATCGCCTTAATAGCGAACATAAATCGCTCTAATAGCGAATATTTTATTGAAAACAACATGCTAGCTATAAAATTAAAAAAAAAAGGACTAGATCTGAGCAAATAAGGAAGAATATGAAAGATTTTCTCTAGGTTTTGGAGAATGGAGGGGGAGAGAGAGTGTAACGACCCGTCCCTCCACCGATACTGTCCCCACTTAACCACTGCGGTCATCCGGCAGCGTGAGGTTGTCAACGGGCGCCGCTGCGGTCATCCAGCAGCAACTTCCCGGGAGGTCACCTATCCCTGGATTACTCCCGCCCGAGAACGCTTAACTGCAGAGTTTTTTCCAACTACTGAGTTAATTATGCTTGAAAAGGCCTCCGTGTTATGAAAGGATAAATCGTTACTTATATTCCATCGTTCGGCCAACCACCGCCGAATCGGGGTATAACAATACCACCACCTTTAAATTGGAGTCGTCCCCGGCTCCGGAATATATTTTCAAGCCCAGATCTCTGACGTTCCCTGCCCCTCGTGAGACGAGTTACCTGGCACACAACCCGTCCAGCGTACTCTCCCACCCTCGACAGGTGAACCGTCGTCGGCTCTGATACCATCTGTAACGACCCGTCCCTCCACCGATACTGTCCCCACTTAACCACTGCGGTCATACGGCAGTGTGGGGTTTTCAACGGGCACCGCTGCGGTCATCCGACAACAGCTTCCCGGGAGGTCACCCATCGCTGGACTACTCCTGTCCGAGCACGCTTAACTGCAGAGTTTTTCCAACTTCTGAGTTAGCTGTGCTTGAAAAGGCCTCGGTGTTATGAAAGGATAAATCGTTACTTATATTCCATCGTTCGGCCAACCACTGCCGAATCGGGGTATAACAATATTAGTAATACTTTGTCCTTTCATAACACCGAGGCCTTTTCAAGCATAATTAACTCAGTAGTTGGAAAAAACTCTGCAGTTAAGCGTGCTCGGGCGGGAGTAGTCCAGGGATGGGTGACCTCCCGGGAAGCTGCTGCCGGATGACCGCAGCGGTGCACGTTGAAAACCCCACACTGCCGGATGACCGCAGTGGGTAAGTGGAGACATTATCGGTGGAAGGGACGGGTCGTTACAGATGGTAACAGAGCCGACGACGGTTCACCTGTCGAGGGTGAGAGAGTACGCTGGACGGGTTGTGTGCCAGGTAGCTCGTCTCATGAGGGGCAGGGAACGTCGGAGATCTGGACTTGAAAAATATATTCCAGAGCCGGGGACGGCTCCAATTTAAAGGTGGTGGTATTATAATACCCCGATTCAGCGGTGGTTGACCGAACAATGGAATATAAGTAGTAATTTATCCTTTCATAACACCAAGGCCTTTTCAAGCATAACTAACTCAGAAGTTGCAAAAAATCTGCAGTTAAGCGTGCTCGGGCGGGAGTAGTCCAGAGATGGGTGACCTCCTGGGAAGCTGCTGCCGGATGACCGCAGCGGTGCCCGTTGAAAATCCCACACTGCCGGATGACCGCAGTGGCTAAGTGGGGACAGTATCGGTGGAGGGACGGGTCGTTACAGATGGTATCAGAGCCAACGACGGTTCACCTGTCGAGGGTGGGAGAGTACGTACGCTGGAAGGGTTGTGTGCCAGGTAGCTCGTCTCATGAGGGGCAGGGAACGTCAGAGCTTGAAAAATATATTCCGGAGCCGGGGACGGCTCCAATTTAAAGGTGGTGGTATTGTAATACCCCGATTCGGCAGGTAGGGTTCGCCGATTGGAATATAAGTAATTAATTCTCCTTTAATTACACCGAGGCCTTTTCAAGCATAATTAATTCAGCAGTTGGAAAAACTCTGCAGTTAAGCGTGCTCGGGTGGGAGTAGTCCAGAGATGGGTGACCTCCCGGGAAGTTGATGTCGGATGACCGCAGCGGTGCCCGATGAAAACCCCACACTGCCGGATGACCGCAGTGGTTAAGTGGGGACAATATCGGTGGAGGGACGGGTCTTTACAGATGGGATCAGAGCCGACGACGGTTCACCTGTCGAGGGTGGGAGAGTACGCTGGACGGGTTGTGTGCCAGGTAGCTCGTCTCATGAGGGGCAGGGAACGTCGGAGCTTGAAAAATATATTCCGGAGCCGGGGACGGCTCCAATTTAAAGGTGGTGGTATAGTAATACCCGGATTCGGCGGTGGTTGGCCGAACGATGGAATATATGTAATGAATTTTCCTTTCATAACACCGAGGCCTTTTCAAGCATAATTAACTCAGAAGTTGGAAAAACTCTGCAGCTAAGCGTGCTCGGGCAGGAGTAGTCCAGCGATGGGTGACCTCCCGGGAAGCTGCTGCCAGATGACTGCAGTGGCTAAGTGGGGACAATATCGGTGGAGGGACGGGTCGTTACAGATGGTATCAGACCCGACGACGGTTCACCTGTCGGGGGTGGGAGAGTACGCTGGACGGGTTGTGTTCCAGGTAGCTCGTCACATGAGGGGCAGGGAACGTCGAAGATCTGGGCTTGAAAAATATATTCCGGAGCCGGGGACAGCTCCAATTTAAGGTGGTGGTATTGTAATACCCCGATTCGGCGGTGGTTGGCCGAACAATGAAATATAAGTAATGAATTATCCTTTCATAACACCGAGGCCTTTTCAAGCATAATTAACTCAGCAGTTGGAAAAAAACTCTGCAGTTAAGCGTCCTCGGGCGGGAGTAGTCCGGGGATGGGTGACCTCTCGGGAAGCTGCTGCCGGATGACCGCAGCGGCGCCCGTTGAAAACCCCACACTGCCGGATGACCACAGTGGTTAAGTGGGGACAATATCGGTGGAGGGACGGGGCGTTACAGAGAGGCTCTAACATTTTTTTTCTTCTTCTGGGGATTATGTTAACATTATATGTTCGATTTCACTGCAACTAAGACATATATCCAGATCCATAGGAGATGCCTTCAGTGGGTTATAGATTGAGATGTCGTGGTACGCTATTGAATCAGCTTACTATTGATTTGAAAGAGCAATATTTTTGGTTAGAGCCTATGGATGATAACCCGACCATTTGATTGTTTTTCTTCTTCATTAAGATTTGCTCCATGGAATCAGGAGTAATTTGCCCAACATCTTGACCGGCGATTTGAAGAATCTGGTAACTGGAGATCACCATCGTACTTAATAACCTATAGATCGAACATCAAATTTTTTTTAGAAGCAATCGAAAATTTGCAGAAAAAATCGCCCTAATAGCGAAGAAACTAATGGCCCTAATAGCGAAGATTAATCGCTCTAATAGCGAATATTTTATTGAAAACAACATGCTAGCTATAAAACTAAAAAAATGACTAGATCTGAGCAAATAAGGAAGAATATGAAAGGTTTTCTCTAGGTTTTGGAGAAGGGAGGGGGAGAGAGAGGCTCTAACATTTTTTTTTTCTGGGATTATGTTAATATTATATGTTCGATTTCACTGCAACTAAAATAGATATCCAGATCCATAGGAGACGCCTTAAGTGGTTTATAGATTGAGATGTCGTGGTATGCTATTGAATCAGCTTACTATTGATTAAAAGAGCAATATTTTTGGTTAGTTGTGCGCGATCAAACAAGTTGGTCATTAAATAGTTATCGATACGTCTTCATTAATAGTTGAATCCCTAGAGAGTTAGTTATCTTTTGAATGTATCAATTGCTAGTACGAAACCCTTTTTCTCTCTGCAAAATAATAAAGTGTTCTTTATGCTAATTTTCATGAAAATATTTTGTTGGGTTTTGAGAGAGTCATTTGAATATCATGATTAATATTGTGTGAATTGTGTCGGTACCATATATACGATTTGATACCTGTCGAAGCGTGCCAGGCATATTCGTTAATGTATTATATATAGGGGAGTTTTTCTTGACAACCTTATATTAACAGTATCTCATAATTTTGACGTCAATTTTTTTCGTAAAACTCAAATCGATCACGGGCCTGGAATTAATATTTTAGTGACATATTTATCTTACGATGCTCTGTATACATATAAAAAATTAGTACATTTCGAGATACCAAATATCCCCATCTAATATTTTAAAAAACAACCGTTCAAAATTAATGATATTGAACGACTGATTTTCAAAGTGGTAGATGGAGATGCTATGCATTTCGGAACGCACTAATTTTCTGTAGGAATACATATCATTATTAGAAGAACATATTAACAAAGAATTAATTTCAAATGCATTGTCGTCTAAATTTTACAAGAAAATCAACATCTAAGTTATAAGACAATGTTAGAATAAGATTGTCAAAGAATAAAAAAAAATTGATTAAAAATAGGATATTTAGGAAAGTTTTGGAATATTTTCAGAAAATTGATACTTACCCTGTTCCGGAGGTGGGGAATATAACTTAAGCATAAAAATACTACATAATTACATATTGTCAATTGCCCCTTTTTCCTGAAATAAATATTATAAGTATTAAATTTCAATCCTCTTAATGAAGATGTTTACTGTTTACTGGCCAAAGTAGCTAAGCAAAAAAATAAAGAAAATTGTCTTTCACCCTGGTGCTGATGAATATATAATTTAGGTCATTGGTACAATCACTCAACGACTTTATCTGCACATTATGAAATACATATTGTTTATTCAATTCCTCTCCCGAACTTTCTTGATTTCCAAGCCATTTTTTACCTGAGAAAGTAAAGATAACAGTCGATTTAATAATGTAAAGATATCTAAAACTAGCATTATCTACTGTCTCATCTAATTCGGTGCCTAGTGCCTACTATGTAACAAAGAGCAAGAAACTACTGTGAGTGTAGAAAGTGCCTTCTAAAAATAAAAGCATCCTAAAGGTGAAGCTGCGTAAGAAGACTATCTCTGAGGTACAGAATCATCAACGGAAGGCCACATCGAATTATCAGGTATGAGAGATTAGCCATAGAGCCGCCGAAGTCACACCAGCGAACATCATGAGAAGAATGAAAGGGTGAACTATGATCAGTGAAGTAAAGGACACGTCATTGACAAAGGGCTGTACGGTAGTCGGGCATTTATGAGAATATCAGAATGGGCAGGTTGTCAGAGTTGACTCGTTGACTCAGTGGGATCCGCGTCAGCAATCCTTATCCAGAAGAAGACTAGTTCCCTGAAGTTATAAGCACTCGCCGACCATGCTT
>JAJJMA010084280.1:0-11257 GCA_023529015.1 Papaver nudicaule
GCAACCTAAAGTGCAAGGTACAAAGAGAAAAGGAAAAGAGGGAGGCGCTGTTCAGGTAACAAACATCCTACTACTGCCTTTGAAATATATGTATATATTTGCCTCTGTTTGTTAGCTTAACAGCTGACGATGATTTTCCTTTTCACAGCCACCTAAGAAGAAATCTAAGCCAGAGAAACCCCTCAGCGCAATAGATCGTGTTAAAGCCACTCTTGGCGCACTCCCTGGTATGCCTACTGCTGGATCCAAGAAAGATGACAGCTCCAAGTCTACTTCTGCTGCTAAGAAAGACGGCGACTCTTCCAAAAGAAAGGACAGCGGGTCTTCCCAGAAAAAGGATAATGAATCTTCCAAGAAGAAGGACCGCAACTCTTCCAAGAAAAAGGACGGCGACTCTTCCAAGAACAGTGAAAAGTTGCCAAAGACCAAAAAGTCTGTTGCTTCCAAGAAAAATAGTCAATCCAACGACCCGAATGTCGTCAGCGATCCTATTTCTGAGGACCAGTCTGTGAAACCTGTTGATGAGCATCATGCTGACCAGGTGCATGAAGAAAATCCTACAACTCCACCAATTACCACTTCAGACACCGCCACCACTGGTCGATACCGCTGAGATGAATGTGGATACTGCTGGTGAGCGTACTGTTGAAATGGAGACTCCTGCCCAATCAAATACTCTGGCTACACCAGTCTTTGCCTCAGCCATTAATAACGTTGTCTCAGTTCTTCATCACCTTCTTTCTCTGAACACTCTACCTTGCACTTCGGCTGACAATAGTTCCACAGAGGTTCAATTACCGCCCAATAAATTAGCGGACTCCTTTGCTAAATTGTTGTCTCAGGACGAAAGTGGTTCTAATACTCTTTATCTGGAATCAATGAGTAAGCTAAGTGAGCCTGGGTTGGCGCTGAAACCCGTCGAGCTTACTACCGCCGTTTCTCATCTTACTCCCTATGAACAACTCTGCAGCGTCGTCATGGTACATTATTGCCTCAGCTTTGCCCTTTAAAAATTTCATTGAAAATTTCATTTCTAATTACAACTGTTTCTCTTATTCTTCAGGATTTTCAGCGCAATCTTGGTGGTATCACGTTGAATGCTCAATTGCAACAAGAACGTGACAACCTTCGCCAAGATAAAGCCAAACTAGAACAGAGTCTAGAGCAGAGTAATGCTCAGGTGGAAAAAGAGAAGAAGGAAGGTGATCGACTCCGGTATTACTACAATAAGGAGAAAAAAGAACATAAAGAACTTCAAGGTTAGCCTTTTTCTTCTGTTTTCTCTAAGCATTTTATATTCCGCCGTCTCCTTTTTCCCACTTTTAGTCCCTGTCTATTATAAGGTCGCCAGCAACATGATGACGGTCAATCGAGGCGAGTTAAGATTGAAATAGATAAGCTGGTTAGCGCTAACGCTAATCAGCGTAACATGCTGCTTGACATTGACCGCGATCTTAGATGGTACCGCCGAGAATTACGCCGTGTCACTGACCTTAATGTAAATCTTGACCATCTTCTCAAAGTTTCTGAAGCGGATGTGGCATGGGCAAAAAGTGAGCTTGACAACGCCTCTCGCTTAGCTGAATTGGAACGCAAGGCCAAGGAAAAAGCTATTGTGGAGCATATGAAGATAACCACCCAACTAAAGGATAAGGAGGCCATCATTTCCCGCTTATCATCTACATTGGTTTGTCGTACCGCTGAAAGGGATACCGCCAGAAGTGAAATTCAACACCATAAAGATTTCGCCCAAATTCATGGAGATCGCGCTAGGCAGCTAAATGAAGAGAATACTATACTTAGACTCAAAATCAAACAGGCCGTTGGCCCTTGTTCAGATCAGGAAGTTTTGAGTAAACTCGATGAAATAAGTGTTGCCAAAGAGGGTATTCAAGAGTATGTTAGCAGTCTAGAAGGTAGTTCCTTAGGATTTCATTTTCCCATGTAATTTCCAGTTTGCTATTGCCTCAGCGCTGATACTATGTTTTTCCTTATTTCAGAGAAATACAAGAGTCTGGAATCCCAATTGGAAGAACAAACCACCACCTTGAAAGAACATAAGGGGTGTACCGCTAGAATTACTGAGTTGGAAGGGCAAGTGAAAGATCATCAGACATGTGGAAGCAAATTGCATGCGCTAGAAACTGATCATTTACAGTGCACCGGTAAGATTACCAACTTGGAGAATGACGTTAAAGCTCTCCAAGAGTACAAGAGGAAGTTTGAAACTGAGTCTTCTAAGTCTACCAAACTTCAGCATATGCAAGATGCCCTCAAGTCTGAGTTGAGTCTCGCCAAGAAGTCTGCCCAAACCCAAGAAGAGCAAAATGCTGCCGATGTGAGAATGGCCGGTTTTTTCGCTATCCAGATGTATTTGGCAAAGTTTTGTCCTGATCACAATGTGGATATTCCAGAGGATTATGCCCCTGGTCGCCTTCCTCCTAACACGGATACTACCCCTGTTGCTGCTGAAGCTGAAGATAATGCTGAGAATACTGTTCACATAGACAGCGGGTCAGATTCTGGAGAAGAAAGTGGTGAAGAAGATGACGCCGAAGATGACAAAGATTTGCTGCCAAAAGGCCGAGATCCTCATCCAGATGACGGCAAAGGTGCCAGCGGGTCAAACCAAGAAAAGGGTGCAGTTTCCACTAAGGGTGGAGAAGAAAATATGGCTATTGACAATCCCTTGAAGTCTCCAGGAGTGCAAGTCGTGACGAATGTTTCATCTTCTAGTCATCAAGCATAGTATAGATAACTCTTAGCTTTTCATGCTTTTGTTTAATCATGAGATATGTTTATATCTCCTACTCTTTTGTTATGGAACTTTGATGGATGTTTTTTTTCTACCTTTGCATTTTGCTATATATATATATATAACTCTTTTTGTTTGTTTCCGCCGGTATAATCGAATCCATTTTAGTTTCAATGATGAGCTGACAGCATTTTTTCTTAGCCACATCGCAACCGTTTTCGCTATACATTGTTACTTGTGCCCGTCAGCGATCTATTATAAGTGGTAGGTTTGCCAAGAGGGTGGTTAGTGCCTCCGGGAGTCTTATATTTTTCTACCAGCACTTACAAATCAACAAGTAACGCGTCAGGAGTTATAGCACCAGTTAGCCAGATTTACTGCTATTCAAAGCTATGCATTGAAATCTAAAATGTTCCGTTATGTCCCGGCGTATGATTTTCTTGGCAAATTTGCCTCAGCGTATGGCTATTAAGCCTTGTAAATTTTCTTTGGCAATTTTGCCTCATTGTGTGGCTATTGAGCCTTGTAAAATTTTGTTTGGCAATTTTTGCCTCATTGTGTGGCTATTGAGCCTTGTAAAATTTTGTTTGGCAATTTTTGCCTCAGCATATGGCTATTGAGCCTTGTAAAATTTTGTTTGGCAATTTTTGCCTCAGCGCATTTGTCGCCGTATGCGAATAATTAAAATGACACAAGAATTTGTTAACGGGGTTCAGCGCATAAAGAAAACCTACGTCCCCGGATCTTATTTGCTGCAAATTACAAAAGCTAATAAGATTTCTTGGGTATTATGCCCGCCCAAGACTTCGGATTTTTACATGTATTCTTATGGATAGAATCTCTTGATAAACTTGGCATTCCATGGATGCTCAAGTTCTTTTCCATGCTCATCAACTAACACATAAGCTCCACTACCCGCTACACGCTTGATAACATAAGGGCCTTCCCAAGTAGGTTCCAGCTTCTTACATCCTTTCTTCTTCTGATACGGCGGTACCTCTCTTAACACAAGGTCACCAGGCTGATAATCTCTTGGCACTACACGCTTATTATACTCCCTGGCTAGACGGCGATGGTAATTTTCCATATGAGTCAAAGCAATGAGCCGCTGTTCTTCCAAGTCGTCTAGTTTTGCCAAAATTAAGTCTGTATTGAGATTCTTCTCCCAAGCTTCGTGTTTTGTCGTTGGCAATATAACTTCTTATGGAAGTACCGCTTCTGCACCAAATGTGAGTAAAAAGGGAGATGCTCCAGTCGCCTCTCGAATTGTAGTTCTGTAAGACCATAAGACGTTGTGAAGATGCTCACACCATGCCTTCTTGTGCCCCTCAACTCTCTTTTTTAACCCCATTCCTATTGTTTTATTGGTGGCCTCAGCCTGCCCGTTGCTTTGAGGATAGATAGGAGTGGACTTTCCCAGTTTAACGTCGTATGTTGCCAGCAGGTTTTCAATATTCTCGCCGACCAATTCCTTCCCATTGTCAGTGCAAATTTCCGCCGGAACACCAAAACGACAGAATATGTTTTCCCATATGAATGTAAATACTTCTTTTCCTGTTCTTTGTCTAACTGCCTTAGCTTCACACCATTTGGTAAAATAATCTGTTGCCACAATGATATATTTGCGCTGTCCCGATCCTGGTGTTAGTGGTCCAATAATGTCAATCCCCCACTTGGCAAAGGGCCAGGGGCTTAATACTGAATTCAGCGATACTGCTGGTGCCTTTATCTTATTTGCATACAGTTGACAATTCCTACACCACTTAGCATATTCAGCGGAGTCACCATTCATCCAAGGCCAGTAGTAGCCTTGCATTTTCACTTTTAGAGCCAGCGCCCTCTGCCCGCTGTGATTTCCGCAGTCTCCTTCATGAATTTCTTTCAACAGCTTCTTTCCTTCATCTCTTGATACGCATCGTAATAGTGGCCCAGCAAATGATCTTCTGTATAGGACGCCGTCTCTTAACTCATAATTTCTTGACCTGCTGATGACTTTATGCGCTAACAGTTTGTTTCCAGGAGTGGTGAGATGCTCCAAGTAATATCTGATTGGAACCCTCCAGTCTGTTTCCGCTGATTCTTCAATGTCTACCGCCAGAACTTCCTGTTGCCTTCTTCCCTCTATTGATGACATCTTTAATCTTTCAATTGCTATTGCCGGTATTTCTGGATCCGCCATCATAGAGGAGATAAATGCCAGCGCATCAGCATGTCTGTTATCATTTCTACATATGTGTCTAAATTCGATGCCGGTAATCTTGTTAGCGTATTCTCTTGCCAATTGTAAGTATTGCTTCAGTGAGCTATCATGTGCTTCATATCTGCCTAGGATCTGTCGAATGACCAGCTGGGAATCACTAGTTAAACGGATGTTGCTGATGTCCATCTCGATTATGAGTCTCATAGCATGTATTATCGCTTCGTATTCTGCCTCATTGTTTGTAGCTGGGAACTCTAATCTGAATGAGTGGACTATCCTTGAACCCTTTGGTGAGATAAAGACTATGCCAATTCCTTTGCCCTCTTTATTAGCTGAGCCGTAAACATATACTTCCCACTGGTTTGGGTCTCTTTTCAGCAAGTCTGGGACTCCTTCATCTGGATCTTCCTTCTCCATGAATGGAATGTCTTCAGTTTCTTCTTCTTCTTCTTCTATGGGAAAGTCTGCCAGGAAGTCGGCGATAACTTGTGACCTTTGAGCTGTCCTTATTTCGTATTTGACGCCGTATTGATCTATCTGAGCATTCCATTTTGCAATACGCCCTGCTCTTTGAGAACTATAAAGAATGGCTTCAATGGGAGTTTTGGTGAGTACCGTTATGGGATGAGCATGAAAATATGGACGAAGTCTGCTAGTGGCGAAAACCAGAGCTAGTATTAATTGTTTTATCTTAGTATAATTTTTCTCAGCGGGTTATAGAGTTCGACTAATATAGTAGATTGGTGTCTCTCCTCCTTTTGTCAGCACTAGAACTGCACTAACCGCTGATGATGTGGCCGCCAAGTAGACCCTCAATTCTTCTCCATGTTTCGGCGGCTGAATAGCTGGCAAGGTGGCTAAGTATTTCTTTATTCCCTGAAATGCATCCTCATGATCTTTTGTCCAATTGAACTTCTCTCCTTTCTTCAGCATTTGGAAAAATAATTTGCACTTGTCAGAGAACCGAGATATAAATCTGTTAAGAGACGCCAATATGCCGTTTAAGCGCATAACATCTTTCAGGGTTACCGGCGAGGGCATCTCCAAAATGGCTTTGACTTTGGCTTGGTCTGCCTCCACACCCTTCTTTGTGATAACCCAAAAACTTTCCAGAGGTAACGCCGAATACACACTTTGCTGGGTTAATCTTCAACTTGGTTACTCTCATGTGATCAAAAATTTCTTTCAAATCTTGCACGTGATTCTTCTTTTGCTTGCTCTTGACCAACATATCATCAACATAAACCTCCATTGTTTTACCTATCCATTTTTCGAACATATCCTGGGCCATCTTTTGATATGTAGCACCAGCATTCTTAAGACCAAATGGCATTCTTGTGTAACAAAACAAACCCTTAGTAGAGAAGAAAGCTGTGTGCCGTTGATCTTCTTCTGCCAGCGGTATCTGGTTATATCCAGAATAGCCGTCCATGAAAGATAGTAATTCATGCCCAGAAGTGGCATCGACAGTCTGATCTATGCTTGGTAATGGAAAACTGTTCTTGGGACACGCCCTATTCAAGTCGCTGAAATCAATGCAAATTCTTACCCCTTTATTCTTCTTAGGAACCACCACCATATTAGCTATCCACTCTGGATATTGAACTGGTCTAATGATTCCTGACGCCCTCATCTTGTCAATTTCTGCTTCCACCGCCTCCTTGTACGCTGGTGCCAACTTCCTTGGACGTTGTTTGAATGGTCTGATCCTTGGATCTATATCCAACTTATGGCATGCAGTTTCTGGATCAATACCAGGCATCTCATTCATGCCCCAAGCAAAAACATCCACATATTCTTTTAGCAAAGCCTCTAACTGCCGAGATTCTTCTTCATTCAATAAGGTACCAATTTTTACTATCTTAGGAGCATCTTCTTCACCTATGTTGATCTCCCTCGTAGGTTCTACCGCTGTGAAATGCAAATCTGGCTCACCCATAGGCGAAGGTTCCTTTAATTGCTATAAAGGTGCCGCTGAAGGACTTGCTGTTGAGTCGCCCCCCTTCACAGAAAGAATGTATTTGTTGGGATCAGCGACTAGTGCGGTTATTTCTTTAGCCTTAGTTGCTTCTTTGGTCTGCTTCTTTTTCTCAGTTATCCTTGCCTTTCGAGTTTCACGCATCTTGACATCTACTTCATTACATGCCTTTGCTATAGAAGAGTCACCAATGTATTCTGCTACCCCTTCTGGAGTTGGGAATCGCAACCGCTGATGATAGGTCGAAGGTACTCCCTTGATGCTATGTAACCATGGTCTGCCAAGGATTGCTGCATACGGCGAATCTACCTCCACAACACAGAAAGTAGTATCCATGATCAAGGTCTCGCATGCAACAACCTTCATCTTTACTTCTCCTTTAGGCTTGGACGCTATCCCATTAAATCCATAGATGCTGTATGAAGAAGGGATTAATGACTCTACTGGTTCTTCTTTAGAATCCATGGCCTGATACGCTGAATTGAAGAGAATATCAACAGAGCTTCCTGGATCTACCAGCACTCTTGGAACCTTGAATTTTCCTATTTGGATGGTAAGGACCAATGGATTCAAATGATTTCTTGCCTCAGGTGATAGCTCTACCGCCGAAAAACTGACTGGCTTTTTCATCCATTCTAGTAGTGGGCTGTTCTTGACGGCGACACTGAAAATATCTTTGCCATTGCTATCCCTCTTGTGAATTCTTGACATTACATTATTATGAAATTCATCTCTACTGATTGTTGAATGCACAATAGAGAAACAATTCAATTCTTTCAGATCACGCTGAACTTCAACTTCAAAAACTTCAGGCTTTGGTTGTACAACCTGGATTGGCTGAACCTCCAATGGTGGTGCTGGAGGTAACTCTAGGAAATCTTGGAATCTTCCCATACGGATGAATCTATGGACTTCCCTTTGAACTCCTGTGCAATTTTCAGTTGTGTGGCCGTGGAATTGATGGTATTGGCAGTATTGGCTGGTGTTAGAAATAGGATTCATGGGATTTCCTCTATTGAAAGGATAGCGGATTTCGTTCCTTGATGCCGAACTCTCTATCTGTCCCCATGCATCGGTATATGTGACACGTAGCTTTGGTAGTGTGGCGTCTTGGAAATCTGGGTATCCTGGCTTTCTGTCGCCGAATCTTCGATTGTCATTGTTGAATCTTCTATCGCCATTCCCTTGTCGCCGGTTGTCATATCCTCCTCTGTTGTCGCCGTAATTTCTTCTATCGTTGTTGGCGTATCTTCCTTTATTATCATATCCTCCTCTATTGTCTTAATCATCTCTTCCTGCGTAAGTGTCTCTCTTTCCTTGATTCCACTGTTGAGTGTTGTTCTGCTGATATTGCTGTCGCTCTTGTGGCTGCTGATGTGGGACAACTGCCGCTGAGGGTGTTGCTGCTGTTGCTTCCAATTTTTTGTGCTCCTTTATAATCCATTCTTTTCTTGCTTCTTCTTGTTCTTCTGGCGACAAATTGTTAATAGAATGAGCATTCTTTGCCCTTTCCTTCTTCTGGCGTTCTTCTTCTTCTTGCATTTCTTCATATATCAACCATTCATTTTGTCTAGCTCTCAATTCTCCTATATCTGCTACTGGAGTCCAATATAAAGATTGGAACATCTTATCCGTTGTTTCCATCGAGCTAATAAATGCTCGCATCTTTTCTTTGTCAGATACCGCCGATCCCACTTCACTACAAAGTTTCCTCCATCTCATAATATAACTTCTACACGATTCCATAGGTCTTTTCTTATTGTTAAACAACTTTTCTGCCCCAGGGCGCACTCTCTTGTTTTGAATATAGTTTGCAATGAATTTCTCTTCCAACTGTGTATATTTCGCAATTGACTTCTCTCTTAGACCGCCAAACCAAGCCAAGGCTTCATCCTTGAGAGCGGCGGCAAACGACATGCACATTATTGGATCTGAACCGGTCCATGCAGTTAAATCTCTCCTGTAGCTTTGTAAGTGTAATGTTGGATCTCCTGTACCGTCAAAGATTGATGTGAAAGTTGGCATACTAAACTTCCTGGACACATGTCCATACGTAATTTCATCCACAAATGGTGTCTTTTTTGCCTCTAAGATTGCCTTCTTTAATTTATCGTCTTTTGGCTGACCTGTGACCTCTTCTATCTTCTTCTCCATACGGCGTAACCTCTTTGCAACATACTTTTGATAATCATCCAATTTACCCGAGTCGGCGTAACTTTCCTCACCATGATTAGATTTCCCGGTCTTCTTACTTCCTTCTTCTTTTTTCACTGTGGATGCCGCCACCTCTGGTCTTGTAGATCTGCTCTTTTGAGCTTTGTGCACTGTATGAGTTGAGCGACTTTTGCTACGACTTTCCATTAACTGCTTATGCTGCTGTGCCAATTGTAAGTTGCTCTGAAGGATAATATCCATCTGTCTTTGCATCTGCAACTGCATCTGAGCTTGATTTATGGTGCTTTGTTCAAAGAACTTTTTTAGCAATTCTTCAGTAGCACTGGTGGATCCTGCTTTTCCTTCTGACACCGTTATTGGCGTCGTTCTTGATGTTCCAACAGCTGCTACCATTCTACTGCTACCTCCTACCTCTTTTGAAGTGTTGCCAGCTACTCTCGAGGGTAACCCATTAGTGTTGAGATTGCCGCCTACTACCCTTGATAATCCTTCAACTGCATGAGACGTCTCGCCGGGAATCGCTGTTTCTTTGATGGTGCCGTCATCCACTGCTTTTCCTTTACTTTGCGCTGGAACTTCTTCTTCCTCATCTTCTTCTGGTATCCCATCCAAGTGTGTTATGTCTTGTATCAGAACAGTATCCATAACCGCTGTCTGCTGTTGAGGTACTGCTGTCTGCGTTGTTGCTGTTTGTTGTGAAGGTACTGCTGTCTGCATTGTTGCTGTTTGCTGTTGTTCTGGTGTCGGCGTTGCTGGCTGTTGTTGCTGAATCGCCGGCTGTGGCGTTGCTGGCTGTTGACTTGTATTGCCGCTCAAGAAAAAATCGTGTGCAAAACCTAGCGGTGGTACCGCTGAACTTCTCAAGTTATGTCGATTAGGAAGGGGTACAGACTGAGCGGGTATGGGAAATTTTGGAGCTTTACTTGTTGACGCCGTACTTCCTTTCCGCTTAGTCGCTATTTGGTATCCTGTGTAGAAAACAACAAAAGCACTTCCTGACAGTATTAAGCTAGCTTGACTGTTAGCAAATGCCAAATTCGTTAGTGGAGGTGGTTGAGCAGTTTCTGATAAAGTAGGAAACAAACAAAATAGCTCATAATTACAGCAGCGACATTTGCAGAGCATGACCTAATCTTGTCGGCAGTTGAAAGGAAAACCCTAAGTTTGAAAACTCATGGAAACCCTAAAAACACTAAAGTTTGATAACCATATTCATGTCAAAGATCAAAATCTGTACGACGTTGAAATTTTATTAATGACTGTTCATAACACTTTAATCCAAAAATCACACCGTAACATGTAAAATAAGAGACATCTGCCAAGAATCAAATCCAACATGGTAATCTATTATCATCCTAGACTCCTAATGACGTATATAGACTTGTCAAACAAGCAAGAGTTTTATAACATCTAAACAGGAATCCTTTATTACATGTTCAATCATAACAGAGAAAGAAAAAGGTTGAAATTTTAGTTTTTGAACCAACACCTTTAAGTTAAGAAGAAGAAATCATGTTATGCCCCTATAAATTTGAGGAACCACATTTAAACACAACTATGAACATACTAATGACGCCTAACACGCCTTAACAGAGAGATTTTCCATGGTTTTGTAAAAATTAACAGCAGCAATGCTTTCACAGACTTCTATAAAAGGGAAATTCTAACAAGTTTACAAGTATATTTATGGTTAAAAACCACCAGCAGCATATGCGCTGTTAAGACATCACTGATCATGTTAAAAACATTCAACATTTCCTAACGCAGGAGCTTTTTAAGGTTCAGCCTCCTTAAACAACAATAAACATACTTCCATAAATGGAAAGTTTGAGCAACTATCAAACACAGCAGTATAACCTATACTTAAAAACTTCATTACCACACAAAATAACTTAAGTTCCATGAAAACAAGAAGAATTTTTTTTGAAAAACACAGGTTCAGACCTCTTCTAGCGCCAAAATGTAGTTGGTAAAATCCCCATAAAGGTGATTTTACCAATACACCCCTATTTCAAGATCATAAACACAATATGACAAGAATACTTAGAGTATAACATCACAAGCATATGAGCAAATACCATAACATACACAAGAGATATATATACCAATACAAAACATAAGAATAGCATTTAGGAAGATAAATCAGCAC
>JAJJMA010084282.1:0-11196 GCA_023529015.1 Papaver nudicaule
TTGTATATCATTTACTAAAATTATCGAATTGTAACGTGTATTGTTCAGAATTTTGGATGCAAGAATATCAAGAGTATTTTGATCCACATAATTCTGATCAATTTTCAATCTTTGTTTATGATAGCTGATTCAGGGGCTTCAAGAAAAATTGAAGCCCTCACTTTTTACTTCAAATGTGCGTTTTTATAGGGGGCTGTCAAAAATCGTGAAATGACTAAGTTATCCTTATACTAATTTATACTAATTCTTACCCAAATTTACCCCCACCCTAATTACAAACATAAATACTTATATCCCATACAAAAAAAATCAAAACCTAACAATCAAAAACATCAAAATTTCTCCCCTCTCTTCTCCTCTCTTACCTCTCTTTTCTTCCCCATTTCCTCTCCACATTTCTCATTTTCGAGTTTTTGATCATGGATGGAACTAGGGATGGGCGTTTACCCCATGGGTTTGGATACCCGTGGTTATCCGCCCCAATTGGATAGGGTATTACCCGCACAAATGGGGATGGATATGGGTATGGGGATTACCCGAAATTAGAAAGTGGGGATGGGGCGGGTATGGAAATCAAAGTCCCCGCCCCGTACCCGCCCCGTACCCGCCCCATACTTATAATACCTTAGGGTTTTAGATTTTTTATGCTATAAAAAGAATAAGCATAGTTTTCGAGTGTTTTTATTGTTTATTTAGGGTTTTCATTACACAAGGTATAAGGTATCTTCTCTTATGAAAATTATGTTTAGCTTTTTGGGAAAAAATTGAAGAAGATGAGGAGATCCTTAACATGGAGGAAGACTCTTAATACAATACTACTAGTCGAAATAATGAAAATTATGTTTGAACCACTTATTTTATTTATTTGTTTGTTTTAGATGAACTATTTTATAAGATCTTAATATGCATTATTTTAGGTTATTCTTTATGGTTGGATCATCATATTTTTGAATTTTGATTGATAATAAGGTTTCATTTTTATTTGTCATGTTATATCTTGACATAATGTTATGGGTAACCAATGGATAACCCGCCCCATACGGATATTATTTATACCCGCCCCGCCCCAATTTATGTGGGTAATGGGTAGGGTATGGGTAATTTTTTTTAGAACGGGGCGGGGGTGGATTTTGGCATACCCGCCCCATACCCTCCCCACGCCCATCCCTAGATGGAACCAAAACTGATGCAACAATGGAGCAGCAAAGGTAAGCATCCAAACCCACTCTTTTGTTATTGATTTTGGTGCTAAAACTAGGTAAGATTCACTCCATGAAAATCGAAACTCGAGTTCCAGAACTACTTACGGCTGGCTATTAGAGCCGTAAGTCCTACTTACGTCTCGCATCTGAAGAACAGCTAGCCGTAAGTAGTTTGTTAGGTAAGCCATTAAAGCTTCAGATCCAAGCCGTAAGTTCAGTTTACTAGCCGTAAGTTAGTTACGTCTCATTTCGAAACTTTAGTTACTAGCCGTAAGTTTCTGTAAACCAAAATTTTTTTGTCGCAAGGTTACAGGCCGTAAGTGGAAATTTAGCAGCCGTAAGTTTAGTTACGGCTGCATATTTATTTGAATCAGTAGCCGTAGGTTGAGTTACGGCTGTATATCTATTTGGATTAGTAGCCGTAAGTTACACTGACAACCAATTTTCTCACATTTGTCTGCCATATTTTGCGCTTCAGAGAACCAGACTCAAGTGCCGTGCTGCACCAACTGAAATAATGCAAGTACAGATTCCTGAATCCAGTGTTGTGATTGAACCAAATGAAACTAGCCAAGTTATTGAGGAACTTCCACAAGAAGGTGCAGAAAGGGAGTATCTTCCTGCCATAAGATCACCAATTCGTAATATTCTACCACTATTGGGTGATGACCCTGATCCTGGCCCCAGCTATATCCCTTGCACTTGTGACCTTATTGAGCGACCAATCCGTAATCTTCGACGCAAGAGAGTTGGTGAGGTGGACGACGTTCCTTGTCACAATAGAATTTGTGTTGCTGTAGAACGTCTTCGTCCACTTGTCGAGGCGAATGGCGGACCGAGCTTTGAACTAATCCGCAGCCGAACATGGTTTGGAACTGGAAATGTTAGTTGATTTTGATTATGTGTTGAGTACGATTCTTCTTTTATGTTATGTGTAAACCTAAACATCTATGGGTGAACCAATTATGTGTTTTAATGGTTGAATATTAGTAGTTGTATCATCTATATTTTGAAATTAGTAGTTATGTTGTATTTACTATTTACACCCGCAGAAACAACCCATGCTCTCTTTTTGCACCCCAATTGGCCACATGTGCGGAACACACGTGTGCAATAAAATCTTTAATAAAAAGCCAAAGGGGCTTCTTCCTCTTTCTTCTTCTTCTTCTTTTTCTTCTTCTTCTTCTTCTACGCCTCTTTTATCTCTTTCTAGTTACTAGTTACGGCTACTAATTGCTTATACCTTGCAGCCGTAAGTTACTTACGTCGACTTTCGATAGGGGCATTTGTAGCCGTAGGTTAGTTACGGTTTGCTTCTTCAGCCCTTATGTAGCCGTAAGTAGTAATTTATTTCCATGGTTCTGTTGTTTCAAACAGTCGTCGTTCACCAAATGTTTACCGCAGGCGGAAGAAAAAGGGAGCTAATGACCTGACCCCTGTTGCTTCCCCCCCCAGCCCGTGGGGGTGTTAATTTGCACGCCGGCAACAGAGGTGCAAGGGTAGGCCTGGTAGGTGAGGGAGGAAGTGGGAGCGGTGAACTTATTTTGGAGGATGTTGCTCCAATTGATGATGCTGTAGTTTCTGAGGAACCACCACCAAATCTGTTATTGACACAAGCAAGCTCTCCTGAACATCCAGCACAAGCAAGCTCGTCTGAACATGTAGCACAAGCTAGCTCGTCTCAACATCAAGAACAGCCAAGCTCGTCTCAACATGTAGCACAAGCTAGCTCGTCTCAACAGCCACCAAACGAAAGGAAGAAGAGAAAGAAAGCTGGACCTAGACACCAAAACATTCCAAAGGACGGGTTTTTACGACCAAAGGAAGACGGCAGACGTTGGGGTGAGGCGGAGGATCCAAGTGTGTTAATTGGTTACGAGCATTCGTGGGCCGCACAAGTTTGTAAGCAAGTGGTATGAATCAATACTTTTCCCACTTTACTATAATCTTACTTTCAAAATCTAAAATTTAAACGTTTTGTATTTAGGATCATAAAGATGCAGTTCAGCTTTTGAAGCACCAAAAGGCCGGGATTTGGTCCATTAATGAAGAATCACCAAAGGTTAAGGCTCTGGTTCAGGCTTCAGCATTGTGGCCTGGCATTCAGAATTCTCAGGTTGTCCATGACAGTATTGTCAGTGCCGCTTTGAGAGAGAGATACTGTCCTGAAACCGACACCTTTCATTTTGGATTCGGCGAGATGACTCTCATCTTGGACGATATGTGGTCCATTGCCGGCCTCCAAAGTGAAGGCAAAGCGGTTCACGAAGGGTACACTGAAAGGATGGCTTGGACAAAACTGCATGAACTATGTTTCGACACTCTTGGGTGGAACAAAGACAAATGTGAGGAGGAATTCCATATTGCTTCAGGACAGAGTGAGGAAGACCTAAGAAAAACCGCATGCAAAAAGACGGTTCGAAAGGTAAAGCTTGATAGGTTGAGGCCTGAGTTTGGGGGTACACTCAAGATGGACCTTTCTGATGATAGGGCTAAGCAGGTGGCCACAGCTTTCTTGTTGCACCAACTTGGTACCATTTTCTTCCCCGACCAGAGTGGAAACCGGGTGAATATTGGCTACCTTCAGTTTTTGAGGACCATTGAGGGCACCCACGACTATTCGTGGGGTTCGGCAACCCTTGCCTTCCTTTTAGACGGTCTTAGAAAGGCCTCGAGGGCGGGTGCTAGCAACATTGCTGGAAATATTGGTATTTTACAGGTAATTTTTGATTTTCCATATTCATTTTATCGTAATATGTTATGTTCATCTTCATTTGATTTGTAACCTAACGTTATGTTTTCAATTTCAGTCATGGTTTTATGACCATTTTTCAACACTTAAGATACGCCCAAGATTGAACCGACACTGGAAGCAGGACAAGGTTCCTGAGGTCGATGGGGATGATGAGGACGAGGAGGATGATGAGGATGAGGATCCTAATGACGATCGCCCAACAGGTATGAAGTATCCTTTCGAACAAAACCAACTAAGAAAGAAGCATCAGAAGATAGAGTGGTTGAGGGAACAATTAGACGACTTAGATGCATCCCAAGTGGTGTTTGATCCATACATGCGTATAGACCCGGTAACGGGGGATGACAACCGTCAGCTTTCACCACTTGCTGGCTATAATGGGCCTATCTATCATCCTCATGGGTTTGTCATGACTAATCCTAGGCGATGTCTCCGTCAAATTGGTTTTCACTAGTACAAAAATGGTCTTTGGTGACAGTTCAAGATTCGAAACCATGACAGTTGGCAATTGAACTGTCACAAAAGAATAGGCTATGAGATATATATAACAGTTTCTAATCAAAACTCTCACCAATGATGAAAGAACACTAGTGACAGTTATTTTAACTGTTACTGAATGACAATACGATGACAGTTTTTGTTGAAAAATGTTACTATTGTAATTGTTCCATATAAAAACTGTCATTGAAGAGTAAACTCATAGATGACAGTTCTTTAATTACCGTCACTTTTATTCTTAAGCACACGTAGTGGTCTGTTTTTCTGTACACGTGGTGGTCTGTTTTTCTGTACACGTAGTACTCCCACTAAATACTTACTGTGTCTCATCTCTTTATCTCCGTCTCTCTCGATCAGTCTCGACTCCCAAAAGAATTCCTCGTTATCATCTCCCATCTTTCTCTTTCCTTCCATTAATTCTTATTTGAGAAGCAGATCTCATGTCTCATGGTTTTTTTTTCTTACTCGGAGAAAAATCAATAGCGCAGTAGTTGGTGAAACCCTAGATTCTTAGAGAAAACGAATCCCGATCTTAGTTGAGCAATTGGTACAAAGGGAACAACGAGATAGGTGAAACCCTAGATTCTTCCCTTCCTTGTTCTGTAATAACAAATGTAGGTCAACCTAATACCAAAGAAAAATGGCGTCTGCTGAGCAACTGCTAATCGATCTTTGCAATCCGGAACTTAGGAAAACGCTTTGCTTGATCTATCTAATGTAAGAAAACCCTTACTTCGATTTTGCATCAATTTGTTTGTGAAAATGATCGATTTTTATATCTCCAGTGTTTAGGGTTTCTGTTGTAAAGTAGGAAAATTCTTATCTGATTAACGATTTCTAGTTATGGGTTTCTGTTAAAATAGATCGATTTCTACTTTTATAGTTTGCATTTCAAAGTTCTAACTCAATCAAACCCGAAATTATAAATTTTGGATTGAAAAGATGAAATTTTGCTGATATCTTTCCTCTCTTGAGCTAATGTTCGTCATTGCATCAATTCCTCTATGCATGTTTCTTAAGAGTATTAACTATTAAGAGTTAGGCCTTTTGGGGATATTTGGTGTAAAAGGGGGAAGAGCTGTAAACTCAACTTTGTTTTTTCTTTTTTGTATCAGAAAAGAGAGATATTTCAAGATCTTGCTCCTTTACTATGGAATTCTTTTGGGACCATTGCCGCGCTCTTGCAGGTATGGTTCTGTACTTATGTTTTTATTCACATCAGCTTTTAGAAGTTGGTTTATACAAAATTTAACTGATTTTCTTACAAACTTTTAGCTCCTACAGGAGATAGTTTCCATATACCCTGTACTTTCACCTCCAAGCCTTGCTCCAGGAGCATCTAACCGAGTTTGTAATGCGCTTGCTCTCCTACAGGTCATCGTTACTACTATCATTTTAGTTTAATGTACTGTAATGCTGGTTTCGTGCTTTGAATCGTTGCATTTTCATTATGTCATCTAAAACTTTGTTTAGTTACTTCCTGTTATACGCGGAATACTATGAGTAATGTAATTTAATCATTACCTGTTGGTCCTTTTTATTAGTCTGTAGGGTCATACTTTGGGTTAAAACCTTTAACATGGTTCAACTATTGTACTGTTGATTGTGTTTTCAGATGTGAACACGTCAGACTTCCTGTACACTTATGCCGGAAAATGGTTCTTTCTTTCAGGATAGGAGTTTATCAGTTTCCCTTGCTTCAAGAGAATCTGGTATAAATATAATGATTTTCTCATTCCTTTTCTCTTATTTTTGTCTGTACAGCGCGTGTAGCTTCTCATCCGGACACGAGAACGTTGTTTCTCAACGGTATGTTATCTATATCCATATACAGTGTATCTTAAATTAGAAGGTTTGGAGATAGCATACGTACGACGCTTTGGTACCTCGTACTTGGAATGGATGTAAACACGAGTACTACTTTTTCATTGTCTGAGCTATCTTGCAGGGTCGTCTTTTAATTTGGATAGATTCAACGTCTTCTAATTTGGATAGATCCATAATCTTCTCTTTATGTTTATTTTTTTGCTTAATTTTGATTTATGGAGCATCTGTCTGCTTTATAAGTTTCCAGATTTTACGTTCCATAATGTTCCTTTTTGAATGTTCTGTGAGACTAATTTTTATTCTATATCGTATAAGGCTCTTTTCTCTTATACTAAATGTCAATTACTTTCATTGTTCCTTTCTTTTAATGCTGCTACTTTCAACCTACCATGTCACATTGAATTGGTTAGTTGATTTTTTTTAGAATTTACTTGCAGGGTTCTTCTACTAAAGAGAGTGGCTGCCACATCTACTTTCAAATCTATGCTGCGAGATAAAGGAGATGTAAGTTATAACTACATGTTCCCGTTGGTCCAGGGTAGGTATTTCTATGGAAAATTTCTCCGCCCATGTAAATCAAACTAATTTTCACTTGAATTTGACTTTTTTCCCCTAGTTTGATTCTTGTGAATCTTGTGTTTTGGATATACAGATTGTCACTACACAAATACTAGAAAGTTGGTGCATCAACTTTTTGCAAGGCAAACATAAGATCAAACAGACAACTTGAATGTTGCTTTGGAAATTGTTAATTACAGGAATGCCGCCCACAGGACTCCAATATTTGTCAAGAAATGTTTCATATAGTCGTTTCTATGCATGGTATCTCTTATGGCAGAGAACTTGGTTTTTATCTGTTTTCTTGAAATATTTGATAATTTGTCACAGGGTTTTCAGATGAATCAGATCCATGTTTTAGATTGTCTACAATGTTTGCTCTGAATCCTTTAATTGGACAGTCAGATATTAGACTTTGAGGTTAGTGAGCTTTTTAAGGATCATTTGTTTAGTGTGCTTCCTATGGAGCTTAAGTGATGTTTTACCAATTCTATCTCATCTAAGAGTTGGCCCATTGGCTAAATGGTTTTTGATCTCATTTATTTGTTAATAATAGGTCTATATTTTTTATCATGTAAGCTGGCCTTGATTCTATCTATATTTCGCTATTTGACCTAAAAATATCATTGACATTTTCTAGTGTTGTATACATGAAATTCCAGGCTTTGTTAGCTGAGGTCGTTACTGCAGAAGCAAATGATCATGTGAGTGTACATGGGAAGACTGTTCTTACTTCCTGGTCCACTGCTAAACAGCTTTGAATGTCTGATCCTAAATATCATGGGATGCCGAGGAATGACAGAAATACCTTGTGGCGCCAATATGCGGATGAAATACTGTATAAGCAAAATGTTGGACCTGACGTGAAGGGAGACAAACTTAGCACATATGAAAGAGTAGAAGCTATCGATTCAAGGAGGATCAAGGAGACTTCACGAGCCGAGTTAGCTGCAAGGTTAGAGAAAAAATTTGATTATTCAAGGCCGCATCACAGCCATAACAGGAAAAAGTTATATTGATTGATGAGCTTAAGTTTGTTATATCTGCTGAAGAGAAGGAGCTTGGGAAACTCAGTAAAGAATCAAAGAAGCTCAAGGAGAAGGTTAGCTTGATCAATAACTAAAACTGGCAATGGTTTATGCTATCTTTATTAGTTTTTTTAAGTCAGTATGCGAAGTATATTGAATTATGTCACGCATCAACTTGTATTTAACTTTTTCGATTTGGAATTTCTTGTTTTGTACTACTTTAACATGTTAAATAATAAATTTACTGAGTTTGATGCCAATTAAAAGTTCACTCAATATTTGGTATTACTTTTGTATTGATTGTTTCCGTACTGCAATATGAGCATGTCAACATATTATAAGGTTTTTTATGACAGTTGTGTGTAAGAAATGTTGCTTAATTTGTCAACTATGACAGTTTTATAAAGAAAACTGTCACCTTAAGAAAAGCAATTCATTTCCAGTGACGGTTTCATCTAGAAAAGTGCCATATTAAGCCTTGACAATGACAGGTTTCTAAAGAAACTGTTACCTTATAGGCATGATTTGGTGACAGTTTTTTATAAGATCTTTCGTGACAGGGGCTTATGTGACAGGCCGTGAGTTTTTCAAAAACTGTCATATAATTATTTTGGTGACAGTTTTAAACTGTCACTTAAGCCCATTTTTGTACTAGTGTTTGTTCAGACTGTTGTTCGTCATGAGAACTTCAAATTGCAACCAATAGAGGATGGTACTAAAATTGATAACAGCTACATCATGACGGTCTATTCTCCAACTCCATCAACGGACGTATGGAACAATCGTCACCAACCACAATACCAAATCCAAATGGGCGAGCTGATTCCTGCATTGGGCACAAAAGAGGCCACCACAGATTATTTGCCATGGTTCTACAAGTGGGGTCATCCTTATGTGATCAACCGCGATCCGGAAGCAATCCGC
The DNA here is from genome assembly GCA_023529015.1 of Papaver nudicaule. NCBI lineage: Eukaryota > Viridiplantae > Streptophyta > Magnoliopsida > Ranunculales > Papaveraceae > Papaver > Papaver nudicaule. The sequence continues at coordinate 8,793 of JAJJMA010084282.1, forward strand.
ATCATCGAACAAGAGAAAGCCAAACTCAAGAAGGCCGTTGAAGGGAAGGGGAAGAAATCGTTGGAGTTGTTGGCTAAAATGGCAAAATTGGGGTAAGCACACTATAAATTCATCATAGTTATGATTCATTGGTCTTAAACTAATCCTACTTATGTTATTTGCAGCAAAAACGAGTGCAAATGTTGGTAACGAGCATGTGCGCCCACATCTCCAGTGGCAAATCTTTGAGTGTAAGTAAACAGGAAGTTCTCAAGAACCAAATCCAAGGAATTCATGACCTTGGACCCCAAGGAGATGCGCTTTTTGAATGCTTCGAGAGAGGTACCAAGAGGCCGCGTGAATCCTCATCTTCTCGGCAGCCTCCTCCAGTATCGGATGAAGAAGAATATATTGATGAAGAGGAGGTTATTGAACAACGTCGAACTCGAGGTGGTGGTCCTCACATTGGTGAACCAAGAGGTAGTCGTGGTGATGGTCCTCGCACTCGTGGGGGTAGAGCTGGAGCAAAAGGTGTTGCTGGAAAAGGCAAAAAACATGCTCATAAGTGAAAAACTTATGCCCATTATGAGTGAAAAACTTATGTTATGAATCTGGAATTTATTTTAGCTTGTTTTGGATATTAGGTATGTTTTTGTTTATGGATGAATGTGTGGTTTTTGTTATATTGGGAAACTTGGGTGTTTACTTATGTTATGACTTGGGTTTGATAGGTGTAAGGCATCTATGTATGTTAAAAATTAGTATTGTTTTATAGTTACAGGAGGAGTTACGGCTACTGAAATTACCCTGGTACCAGCCGTAAGTAAAGTTACGACTACACTTTCCCAGACGTAAGTCAAGTTACGTCTACTAAGCCAAATACAATTTCAGCCGTAAATAAACTTACGGCTACTAAGCCAAATATAGATTCAGCCGTAACTAAACTTACGGCTACTAATTTGTACTTACGACCACTAACTTTGCGACACAAAAATTTTGATATAAAAACTTACGTCTGATAAGCAAAGTATCGGTATTAGCCGTAAGTAAGTTACGGCCACTAAGATGGACTTACGTCTTGCATCTGAAGCTTTAATGGCAGTCTAACTTACGGCTAGCTATTCTTCAGATTGCAGCCGTAAGTACTTCTGGTTCACGAATTTTGATTTTCATGGAGTGAATGTGACCTAGTTTTTCAATGAAGTTACCCTCTATGGAAGGAGATACTTCTAGCTCCATTTCGACGCTTGATTCACTCATTTTGGTTGAGTGAATCAAGTTTGGGTTTTTTAGAAAAAAAGTTAGGTTTTTTTTTTTCTCTCTACTTCTTCTTCTTCACTTGATTTCACTGATTTTCAGTTTTTGATTAAGTTTTTTTTTTTAAGTTTGTTAATCTTACTTTTGGTTAATCACTGATTATCAATTTGGTTAATCACTGATTATCAAAACATCAAAGGGTAGTTTTGGTATTTAAAAAAAAATTACATAGGGGGAGAGCAAAATTACTTCGGGGAACCTGTAATCTGAGGGCTTCAATTTTTCTTGAAGCCCCTGAATCAGCTATCTTGTTTATACAATAATTCTGGTGAACTAGATAACATCAATATGATGGTAGAAAAGACATCACATAGACGGAAACAAAATGAAGCCTGAATTATCTTGCTGCTCAGGCCAAATGAACCTGAAAATTCCCTGTGAAGTTTAGAACCAATGACCCAACAACAATCACACGGTGGTAAGAATACAGTGGCAAACAAACATGCGCACAAGCATTAGAAAATTGTATGCAGCCTCAAACCATTGTCCGTAGACATCATTCTTCCATGATCATTGACAGTAAAATTAGCTCCTAACCTCAACTCATGCCTTCTTGTCTTCCATAGCCCATTCTTAAACCGAACATGTGTCTCCAAATCGACTCGAAATACGGCAGGCGTACTTCCGTTTGATATCTTCATTCTAACATCCTCCCAAGGCACCCCAAAAGTCTGAATTGTCTCCACATGATCTTTTGTGCGCAGATACCGTTGATGAAATGGAGGTATAGATGTGTTTCCAATTGGTATACTCAAGCCATTGATGCCATAGTAATAAGAAAAAGTCATGTTCACCTTATCATAATAAACTTTCTTCTCTGTATTTCGATTCCAGAAACTGAGCTCGATTGATATGGCTGTGGAATTCACCGTCTGGGTGGCATTTGAAGCTTTATCAAGTGTAGGAATGTAGAATTTCCCGAGTGTGCAACGAGGTCTCAACGGATGCATACCAAACCATGTGATTAGAGCAACTAAGATAATAGTGATTACAATTGCTAAGAACATTAAGAAATAATTACTAATGAAAGACAATATGGGAAACCTTGGTTTACTGTTGGCTCACTACAAGAAAAAAGGCCATTAACAACGGATGTATGACAACGTTT
>JAJJMA010084301.1:0-10503 GCA_023529015.1 Papaver nudicaule
AACCGTCAAATTCCTTCAAAAAGCTTTATTCGAGGAATCTTCCAATATAGTGGAAATTTCCTTAGACTTCTACACGAGTGCTGGCTTCGTAGTAAAGGTAAATCAAGTATAAGATGTTATAATCCTTTTGTCCCTCCTGTTAGTGACAACTCTTCGTATTATACTCCTGCCAATTTTAACGCGAAGTGGGGTGATGCTATCCAAACCACAAATTATCTGCCTTGGGGTGTTGGTCCTCGTCGTCTTAGAAATTCGAAAATCCCTTCGTTATTGCCTGACTGTGATGATGTTAACCGTACCAAAATCCCTGGTAGAATTGATATTTTTCCGATAGAACAAAGGGTTCGTCTTGATCATGATCGAAGATGGATGCGTACTCCTCTAAAGGTCGTTGGCCCTTAGTTTGCTGGTTTTAAGATTGATGCTTCGGGAAATAGAGTACCGAGGCTTTTGTCTGAGCTTCCCCCGCAGTATCGTAATTATATTGCTTGGACGTTTAACAAGGAGTCTTCTACTATGCCTCGGAAAAGGAAGGCTAAGGCTGACAAAGGTGGTGTGTCTACTTCGGGGAAAGAAGGTGATTCGGCTCCGTTGTTGAAGGTATGGTTTTGATTTTGGCTTTTTGTGTTTGTGTTTTTTGTGTTTGTCAGTGTTTTCCTCCCAAGGCCATAACTTTGACAATGGTATGTGTTGTCGTAGTCGAAGAAACGTTATTTGAATAAAAATCTTAGTGAAGAAGATGAGAAAAGTACTGGTGGTAGCCCTCCCAACGAACTGTTGGAGGATGACCTTGCTGACCTTGATGGTAAGGGGAAAAGGGTTGTTGTTAGCTTTGAAGGAGAAAATGAAGATTATAGCGATAACGATGATGTTGACAGTGCTTCGTCCAAGCATTCTTATGGTGGAGGTATGGATTTTGATGTTAGTTCCCGGAAGCGGAAGAGTGATGTTAGTATTGAGGGTAGTGGTGATGCTTTTGTCGGTACTAGCTTGGGTAATGTTGATCAGCCTATTGACCTAACCTCCGAGAACGAGAAGAAGACGAGTAGGGTTGAAGGAAGTATGAGTAGTCCTCTGCAACATACTCCGTTGGCCAGTTTGCCTGCTTCGTCTTCTAGTTTGGTGGGTACTCCGTTACCTGGTTTTCCTCGTTTGTCGTGGGCCGGTTCTACCCCTCGGGCCGCGGTTGTCACCTCTCCGTTGTTGAGCACCAGTACTTCCTCTGTCGTTCATGTTACTCATTTTAGTGGTGGTTTGGGTGTTTCCTCGTTGTTCAAGATAGTTCCTTCTTCCCCTGCAGCTGCATCTTCGGCTAGTAAGTCTCCGCTTCTAATGGAGTCAGACGAGGTATTGTTTGCACGATGTTTGAGACCTCCGTCGCATGTTTCTTCTGTGAATGTGTTGTTGCTGAGTCCCGAGCAGAGGTCGCATTTGGAGAAGACCTTGGAGTCTCAAGTGGCAAAGATGCAGGGATGCTTTCTTGATCCTTTGGTGACTCACCACCGTTGGTGTATCCATTTGGTGATCGACACGTCTCCCTATCCCTCTGCCATGGTATAGGCTTGAGAAGTAACAGCTTCAACACGCGTCCACCATGCTCAGACCTAGCTAGAGTAGGTTCATCATAACCTTCGGTTCCCATCGCTCCTCGTGATGGGTAAAGTGCGTGGAAAAAGGATTCAGTACTTCGTCTTCATTCTTTACCATGCCCCGAGTCTTAGGCAAGTGACACGTGGTCGTCGATATTTTGGTATTAACATACACATCTGTGTATCCTTGCAAAAAGGTTTGTTGTCATCTCGAAGTCCTTTTTCTTGCATTACCACTATTTGAAAGACTTCACCTTGGGATCGTGAAGCACGGGCCGGAATTAATATTCCTAATCCTGGATCTTAGGTCGATTCTTTTGTTGTGCTCAATTCAATCAATAAAGACCAAAGATTTGATAGAAGCTTTGTACGGCTGCACTCGGTGTTATAAGTCCTAAAAGCTCCATAACGCAATTCACGAACTAGGTTTCATATCGAGTTCGTCATGCGTTATGAGGTAAAACTATTTAGGCTAGATCAATAAGCTCTAATCAGTAAATCGATTTCCATTGACTTGACTGTAAGTTTAAAGGAACTCAACTATCGTATTCTTTGTTGAAACACAAATCGAGTACAACCAGGCATCCTGTTAGAGGCAGGGTAGCGCTAGTCTTCACGGCAAACTGTGGAGAAAATTGAAAAAGCGGGGATACCGAGATACACCACTAACTTTTTATTTTCGTGAACCTAGTTGATTACAATTGTTTTAACGATCTCACAAATCAATATTCAAACAACAACTTGAGTATAGTTCAGAGAACCGAACCCTAACAAGAACGTAGTTCTTGCAGATCTCAATAGAGATGGATTCACTCAAAGGTTATGAATCAACAAACTTGCAATTACTTCAATTATATAGTCAGAGACAATATAATGCGGAAGGGAAAAGTAATGCAAGACACCAGAACATTTTTAACGAGGAAACTGCAAACCTAGCAGAAAAACCCCGGGACCTTGTCCAGATGTGAACACCCTCAGTATTAACCGAATACAGACGCTAGCCTACTCTCAGACTTCGGACTGGAATGTATCGAGACTGAATTCGCCCTACAAGCAACTCAGCTACCAATGTGCTCATACGTCTCTTGGCTCCCGCAGAAACCTACGTACTTGATTCCCCTAGCTGACGTCCTTTACAGGCCTAGGAGTTGTTCCACTTCCCTTCGTGAAGACTAGCGATACCCTGCCTCTAACAGGACGCCTAAAAGTATCCAAGTAATTAAACAAGAATACGATCTCAATCGCTATTAGTATCACTACTAAAGTAGCCGACTATTTCGAAAGATAGAATAAGTAGAATAAAAGAATTTACATAATAGTCATAACTCCTAATAACCTTTTGTCAATGAAGAATAATTGATGTCTTATTTGTCTTCACAGTCTTCGTCTTCAAGGTCTCTACTACTTTGTCTACATCCAAATTCTGAAATCTAAACTCTAGAAGGCTAAATCAAGATTGAGTTTTGACACCTAAAACTGACAACCAGCTTGACATACCAACGCTAGTGGGTTTGACCGGAAAATGCCCTAACACTTCCTATAACCATTGGTCTTGACCAAAGGTTAGAAGAAGATTGAGACTGGGTATTCAGGCTATGGACTTTTTTAGTTCCGGAACTTGCTTGAGCCCTACTCAAGGTTGCTTAACTTTAAATCAAAGCCTCCCTTGATGATCACTATAAATAGATGACCTTCTGCAAGATACAATTCCAATCTACACATATGTTTATCCTTGCATATAGGTTGGTCGTCATCTCGAAGTCCTTTTCTTGAACTACGACTATTGAAAGACTTCACTTGAGGATCGTGAAGCACAAGTCGGAAGTAAAATTCCCGATCTTGTTTATCACGACCAAGATTTGATAGAAACTTCGTAAGGTAGATCTCGTATCGTAAACCCTAGAAGTTCCGTAACGCATATTCACGAACTAGGTTTAATACTAAGTTCGTTAAGCGTTAGGAGGTAAAACTGTTTAGGATAGATCAATAAGCCCTATTTAGTAAAAACCGATTTCCATTAACCTTGACTCTAGGTCTAAAGGAAATCACAATCGTATTTTCGTTTAATTACTTGGATACGTTTAGGCGTCCTGTTAGAGGCAGGGTAGCGCTTCACGAAGGGAAGTGGAGCAACTCCTAGGCCTGTAAGGACGTCGGCTAGGGGAATCAAGTACGTAGGTTTCCGCGGGAGCCAAGAGACATAGGAGCACATTGGTAGCTGGATTGCTTGTAGGGTTAATTCAGTCTCGATACATTCCAGTCTGAAGTCTGAGAGTAGGCTAGCGTCTGTATTCGGTTAATACTGAGGGTGTTCAAACTGGACGAGGTCCCGGGGTTTTTCTGCTAGGTTTGCAGTTTCCTCGTTAACCAAATTCTGGAGTCTTGCATTACTTTTCCCTTCCGCATTATATTTTCTCTGATCTATATAATTTATTTGCAAGTTTGTTTATTCATAACCTTTGAGTGAATCCACCTCTCTTGAGATCTACAAGAACTTAGGGTTCGGTTCTCTGAACTATACTCAGGTTGTTGTTTGAATATTGATTTTTGAGATCGTTCAAACAACCATAATCAACTAGGCTTACGAATTCAAAAGTTGGTGGTGTATCTCGGTATCCCTTCCTTTTCAATTGGTATCAGAGCTGGCAAACACCTTGTTTGGACGTAACTGTCTGTGTTTGACGCGTTCGTGAACTATGAAAATACATTATTCTGCTAATGTCAATGTTCCACCAGTCTTTGATAGCATGAACTATCTTTGGTGGAAATCCACCATGCGTTCTTTTCTTCAATCACGAGACTATCAGTGTTGGGTCTTTGTGAAAGATGGGTTTATCATACCCACTATTAAAGTCGGTGACGTTGAAAATGATAAAACCTCTTTACAATACTCCGCAAAGAAAGGAAAGAAGCTAGGATAGATTATGATGCGCTTAATGTAATCATACATGCAGTAACCTCAGAACTTCAAAATCATTGTATCTACATGTAATACATCGAAGAAATCCCGGGAAACTCTGCAAACCATATTTGAAGGCAACATTTCAGAGAAATAAGCTCGTCTTCAAATTCTCTCATCATATTGGGAAAACCTTCGTATGTCTGATGAAGAAACCTTTGAAGAATTTAATCATAGACTCTCCGCAATTATTAATGCCTCGTAATCACTATGCCTTTTTAAAAAGTTTATATTTTTCTTTAGAGTTTTGGGTAATCAGTATGCTAGAAGTAGTTATCTTATTCAAGGCATGCTCTTGCTTGTACTACTTCCATGTTTTTTTTTTCATCAATTAATAGAGGTTATTAAATTAAAATCTTAATTGATGATTGCAATGCTTGATCTTAATCGATTATATATATATGAATGTATTGCATATATCGGGAACTTAATTTCTTTTTTAGCCATACCACCCGTTCGGGTAAAGCAGTCCATTAAGAACTATCAAAATCCATGCTTCTGACTCTTATGGCTAAGAGGAGACGATTTTGATAAGGAGGAACCTCGTAGGATACAATGTTGGACTCCGCCGGATAAAATGTTGTACCTTTAATTCTTAGTCTTACAACCACTAGGAAGGGGTAACCATATGTTTTCTCTAAAAGCGATGGTTGACCGAAACTCTCTGAGAATTTGGAAGATTAAACCTTGAATTCCTATTTGACCGTAACTGGCTAGGGAAGAAAAACATAATTGCAATTTTACTTGTAAAATTGTGCCTCACCCAAGAATTTATTCCAAATCCTTGCTTGGGAAGGTCGTCGCGTTGTTCCTTTTGGAATGACAAATAATGGGGGAGAGTTCTTTTCGAACTTGTGCTTCATGGTAATATCTTTTTGGGGTGTGCGGGTATGGAAATTGTGAGAGAATTGCATCTTTTTATCTCTCGTTTCAGGTATGTTTACCTTTGTCTACATTAATTGATGTTATTTTATAAGGATACCTATTTTTCCTTGAAGGGTTCAAGATTATCGTTAACAGAATCAAGACTGAACAAGGTCGCAGACTTAAAAAAATAAGAAGCGATCGTGGTACATAATTCAAAGAAACAAAAGTATTTGAATTCTGTGATCAACTGGGTATTTCTCAATAATTTTCTCCACCACATACTCCTCAAGCCAATGGTGTTACAGAAAGAAAAAACAGAAATATCCAAGAAATGGCTAGAGTAATGCTCCACAATAAGGATCTTCCTCAAAAATTATGGGGGGAAGCTGTCTTTACAGCCTATTATCTCATTAACAGAGTCTACCTAAGGTCTCGTACCCTAAACACCCCATATGAACTCTGGTATGGAAAAAAACCTAATCTTGGGTATCTGCGTGTTTTTGGTAGCAAATGCTATATTCTTAAAGACAGGGAGCAAAGAGGAAAGTTTGATTCAAAAAGCGATGAAGGCATATTCTTGGGATACGCCTCTGACAGCAGAGGATTTAGAGTATTCAACACTCGCACCCAAATAATGATGGAATCAGCAAATGTTGTGATTGATGATGTCACTGACTTTAGATAGAACAAATACATTGCTGTTGAATTACCTCCATCCGAAATCGTTTCGAAACCTGAATCTACTCCTCAATCTATAGATGTAGTACCTACAAAAACAGATTTTAATCCAGATGATGATGACTCTCAACGGGAACAAGATGCTCAGGAAACTGAACCCGAAACTCCTGCCAAGAATCTACCTAAGTGGGTTACCCGTGATCACACTCCGAGTGATATTATTGGGGAAGAACCACACAGAATGACAAGAAGTCAAGCAAAGAATATATGCCACTATGCTTGCTACTTGTCAAACTTTGAACCAAAAAACATTGATGAAGCTCTTAAAGATCCCTTCTGGATTAATGCTATGCATGAAGAGTTAGATGGGTTCGTTAGACAAGATGTTTGGCAACTTGTTGAACGACCCAAGAACATCAATGTAGTTAGTACTAAATGGATATTCAAGAACAAGTCAGATGAACATGGAAACATCGTCAGAAATAAAGCTAGACTTGTCGCTCAAGGATATTCACAGATTGAAGGAATCGACTTTGACGAGACCTTTGCACCTGTAGCAAAACTTGAGTCCATTCGTTTACTCCTTGCCCTTGGTTGCTTTCTTAAAATTAAACTCTATCAGATGGACATCAAATCCGCCTTTCTGAATGGGAATTTGAAAGAAGAAGTATATGTGGCACAACCAAAGGGGTTTGAAGACACCGAGTTTCCGAACCATGTATACAAGCTTAACAAAGCACTATATGGTTTGAAACAATCACCAAGAGCCTGGTTTGAAAAATTAACCTCATCCCTTGTTGCGAAAGGTTTCTCAAGAGGAGGAGTTGATAAGACACTCTTCATCCAAAGATTAACAAACATGTCATCATTGCACAAATTTATGTTGATGATATTATCTTTGGATCCACCTCAAAAGGTTTTGCTAAAGATTTTTGAAAATTCTATGTACAAAGAATTTCAAACTAGCAAAGTTGGTGAGCTAAGTTTTTTCTTAGGTCTACGAATCCAACAACATGAAGGAGGAATTAATATTTCACAAGGGAAATATGCGAAAGATTTAGTAGCCAAATTTCTTCAAGTAGTGGTGTTTCTTTTCTTTTCCTGTTGTTTATCTGCTCTTGTTATCCCTTCCTTGCTATGAGCTCATGAGCGTAGCGAGTTTTCACTAATGATGCTATAAAAAGAGGGCCTTTCTAACTCAAAGCCTAGGAAAGAGTCACCTTAAAGGCGCCTGAAACAGGCCTCAGAAAAGAAAACACCCATGCCAACTACGGGAAAATTGAAACTAGATCCTTCTAGGGTCAAAGTTGATCAAAAGCTGTATAGATCTATGATCGGTAGTTTACTCTATCTTACAACAATCCATCCAGACATCGCATACAGTGTTGGATGTTGTGCAAGATATCAAGCGGATCCTAAAGAATCTCACATGAACGCAGTAAAAAGAATACTCCGCTATGTGAAACACACATAGGAATTTGGACTTTCATATTCTTTTGATACTAATGCAAGACTTACCGCTTATTCAATGCAGATTGGGCAGGATGTGGAGACGATATAAAAAACACTTCAGGAGGATGCTTTTACGTGGGAAATAATCTTGTAGCTTGGCATAGCAATATACAAAACTCAAAGTCTCTTTCAATATGTGAAGCAGAATACATCGCTGCAGGTTCATGTTGTACTCAACTTTTATGGATGAAACAAATGCTTAATGATTATGGAATTATCAATGAGAGCACCATAGGTATCTACTGTGATAATACTAGTGTTATACGCATTACTGAAAATCCAGTAGAACACTCAAGAATGAAACATATCGACATTGGATATCACTTTATTAGAGATCTCTATGAAAAGAAAATTGTCAAGATATGTTATGTGCCAACTGAACAACAACGTGCTGATATACTCACAAAACCATTAGCTGTGAAACATTCAAACATCTTCGAAAGTCTATTGGTGTTGTTCACGTTCATTGAAGTGTTGCATACGACTTGTCTCTTTAACAGCTTCTGGGACAAGTCATAAAGAAACTCTCATGGAGTTATGCAAAAGCTGGCATGGTACCATCATTTAGTGTTACTCTTTATTTCTATCGCTATTATGTCTAGTAAAAACAGAAAAGTGGGATTCCTAGTATGACACCGATTATTATCTTATTAGATGAAGGAATTCACCCATTTTTTTAAAATAAAAGACAATAATAATCATCTCTAGATCTGTAGAGCAATGGTCTCCAGTGAGATGAGTCTACGCTCAAACAGTTATGTGACTGTTTGTCCTGATGGTGTATGACCAGAAAATCCAATGTGATTGTCATAATTGTCTTTTAAACACTGTCTCCTGACTTGCAGTGAACCAAATTTCAACGGTGTTTACATATCAAGATGAGTCCAAAATGTAATGACTCGATATGAATATCAACACTTCTGAAGCTACCACCAAAATTCTCCCTGCCTCTGGCTCCTAAGGCAAGAGTCGAGAACATGATCCATGGGAATAATCAGTAGGATAAGCTAAGAAGAACATGCTCTTAGAAAATTTTCTAATCATATTGTTGATAATAAACTTAACTCAATGGGAAAAATTCTTATGAGACACAATAATCATACATATTTTGGGGAACATTATTGCTTTTTACTCAGGCATGCGAGTTTTTCAAAATTGAAAAATCCTTTGTGAACAAATTGAGTCTTACTAAATTTCCTATACATAAGTTCATCCGGTGAATAAAAGAGACTCTATCATTTCTATGTCATACTCATATCAAATTCTAAAGAGCTAAGGTCGTCGCGTTGTTCCTTATGGAATGACACATAATGGGGAAGAGTTCTTTTGAACTAGTGCTTCAGGGTAATATCTTTTTGGGGAGTGCGGCTGTGGAATCTACGAGAGAATTGCATCTTTTTATCTCTCGTTTCAGGTATGTTTACCTTTGTCTACATTGATTATTGGGATTTTATGAGGATTCTTATATTTCTTTTCTTTGTCTATTTTATAACAAAAAGGGGGAGAAATCTTGTAGTAAGGGGGAGTAAAATCTTTCTATCTACTACGACAAGTGTCTACGGCATTGTGATTGGGGGAGTAAAATCGATGTGCTTGTCATGTCAAAAGCAACAGTTAGTGTATTGAGTAAGGGGGAGAACATATCAAATTGTGTAGTATCTTGAAGCATCGATGCAATATGCTTACAAGTTTTACATACTACTCAATTGCATAACAAATTCTTGTTGGACTATGTCATTCTAGAAACCAAGATGTGTGGTGACTTTGAGTTTGTTATCTCTACCTTGAATCTTCACTTGCATGAACACTCATATCTGAAGACGCTGAAGATTACAAGAAGATCAAGTACATTATGGTTAGGGCTAAAAGATTTTACTTTTTGAATCCATATGTAAGATTGGTTTTTGTCACTAAAATTGACAAGGGGGATATTGTTAGAGCATTACTCGGTTGAACCCACTGATATTTCTATCTCAAGTCAGTTGTCAAGTTTATGAGACAAAAACACAATCCTTGGTAAGTTTACTCTACAACTTCGGACTAGGATAATTTTAGGTAATCGAGACGAAGACTGATGAAGACGAAGACCGAAGCTTACTACTTGATAAATCATAACGTCTTCGCTAAAGGTTAGAAAGGTTTTTCCTTTTCGTATCGTATTTACCATTTCTATCATACCAATAGTCTATGATGTTGTTTATATGATCCGAAGGTATTCTAGGATTTCAGCCTTTGCATTTGTCACATTCGTGATAATATGTATAGGTAAAGTATGTTGAATTGTCTCTTGAAATAGACCACAACGGTGAACGCGTACATGAACGCGTACATGTGATTGTATGGCATTTCAGAGAACGAGCGAAAGTATGTATGAACGCGTACATACAAGTTCACGGATTTTCCTGAACTCTATTTGACTGCTCAATGAACGCGTTCATGAAAGCATACATATAAGCCATGAGAAAACTTCCAAACTTTCATATCATTGAAGTTTTCGGTCTAGGCATGATTAGTTCTCGGATATCGTCATTACTTGGCCCATGGAATTCACTACTTAATCCAAGCGATGTATAAACAAGTATTTGGACCAGAAGTCGCAAAGCGATGTCCAAACATATATTGGACCAGAAGTCGCAAACCTTCAAAAAAGGTTGAGTCTTCTTTAACTATTGTCCTATTCCAAAGTTCATAGAAGATTGAGAATGGGTAATCAAGCTATGGACCTTCTTAGGCGGGCCATAATCTAGCATAGAATGACCTAGATGCGCCACAAATACCTGACCTTGGACATAGGACATAAGTCCATGGCGCCATGCTCATGGCGCCATAAAAAGTTGGCCTTGGACAAAGCCATGGCGCCCTTGGCCTTGACCCACAAAACTTGGCATTGGCCAAAGC
>JAJJMA010084311.1:0-13553 GCA_023529015.1 Papaver nudicaule
TGTTTTCATGTTTATGGCACTTCAATTACGTCAATTATTCGTTGAATTCTAGTAAGTAATTTTCTCTTTTGGGTTTGTAGATTCAAAACGAGTATGGAAATATCAAATAATTTTCTCTTTTTGGTTTGTAGATTGAAAATGAGTATGGAAATATCGATATACACTTCAACCACCTCCACCACCACCACAATCTTCTTTCATTTTACCACCACCAGCGTCACCACTGTATGGTCCATTTCTCCACCGTCTTCTTTCATTTCACCACCGCTAACAGCACCATCGTCTCAATCACTGGTTGCAGGGGGATTTCAGGGAGAACTTATTTGTAAGGTGAGTTTTGGTCTTGTTGGTCGCTTCATTACACTGTCTACTCAGAATTTGTTTCTTCTGTGGTTGAAGTGTATTTTAGTTTTGAGACAATTCAACCATATGAAGAAGACTATTCAGTTGCCGGAGTATGAAGTATGGGCAAATAAGAAAATTGTGCAATTGTGCAATTTGACTTCCTTTTCGAGCTTTTTGTTTCTTCCTTTCTCATTGTTGAGTTTCCTTGCTATGCATCGATTAGATCAGCCGGGGGTTAGCTTCTGCACTAGGGCAACATATGGTTCCAAATCAATTACAAATGCTATTGAAATATATGAACACATCAGGTAAGGGATGTTTTTTACATTTCCCTGTATCGGTGCATCACCATTTCCGTAGAAAGAGTTAAGGCTTAGTCTTATGGTGTCCAGTCTAGTATACTAGACTGGACAGCCACGTCAGATAGTAAGGGAGGGGTGGTCTTATGGCGCGGAGAGATTGGACGTCCAGTCGCTGAACCATTCAGCGCTCAGCGCTGAACCATTCGGCGTTTTCGAATAACGCTGAATGGTTCAGCGCTTGACCGTCAACACCAGGTCAAAGCGCTGAACGGTTCAGCGCAGAAGATTTCGGCTACAAAAATCGACAGGAGCCCTTTCTCCCCCATTTTCTCTTCTTCTTCTCTTCTTCTCCACCCAAACCCTATAATGCGTACTCAAGATCTCCGGGTGTAGATTATATTTCGTTGATTCCCTCCGTGAGATTGATCTACGTTCAATTATCTATCAGTTGCCCCAAGTTTCACTCATTTTCACTCACAATTTTCACTAAAGGTATGATGTTTAAACATTAGGGTTTTATTTTACTTGATTTTTGATTTTGATTGTATTTTGATGAAATTGATGTTTTATGTTATCTTAGTTTGATACTTTGGATGAGATGTGAACAAAATTTCCAAGTGAATTGATATTTAGAATTTTTTACATTTAATTTAGGGTTCAATTTAGGTACATTATGAAAGGAATATTGAGAAGAAAATTGTTCAAAGGTCTTCCGGAAGATGACGATGAATTTGAGGAGACTGCTCTAGTAGTGACTGCGCTAATGGAGTCACAAAGGAGGCAAACAATACACCAACCTGTCCCGAATGTAGTCAAGAGTCGTCAAAGGGTGCATAGAACTCGTGTAGATGCCGATGCAAGGATGATGCAACAATACTTCAACTACAACTGTGTCTATGGGCCAAAGAAGTTCAAAGGTCGGTTCGCTTTGCCTCGCCCTCTTTTTCTTAGAATTTTAGAGGAAGTTTGTGATTATGACAAAGACTTTCTTCAAAAAGAGGATGCTTGTGGTATTCTTGGCCATAGTCCATATATGAAAATGCCTGCTGTAATGAAGCATTTTAGCAAAGGTCTTGGAGCAGATTCTATGGACGATTACTCACAAATGGGCGCATCCATTATCTACCATTATGCTAAGAAGTTTGTTGATGCAGTTATTTGGATTTATAATAGTCGATACATGCGTCTACCTAATGCTCAAGATACACAAAGGCTTTTGAAAGAAAATGAAGCTCGTGGGTTTCCCGGGATGCTTGGTAGTGTCGATTGTTTTCACTGGGCATGGAGAGCATGCCCAACTAGCCAAGCAGGATCTCACGTGGGCTATAAGAAAGATCCCACTGTTGTTCTTCAAGCGGTGGCTTCATATGATAGGTGGATTTGGCACTTTTATTTTGGTTTGGGTGGGCAGAACAATGACCTAAATGTCCTGCATGCTTCGGGTTTGTTCGATAGACAACTCAATAATGTAGCACCTCCTTGTCATTTTCAAATCAATGGCAAAAACTACGACAAGGGGTACTACCTTGGAGATGGAGCATATCCTATGTATGGCCTTCTTGTGAAGTCATACAAACCAGCCGCCAACAATCGTGAACTTCTCTTCAATCGGTACCAAGAAGCTAAAAGGAAGGACATAGAACGTGCATTTGGTGGTCTGAAGGGAAAGTTTGGTATAATCAGGGCCCCATGTCGTTATTATGCCAAATCGGACATGAAGGCAATTATGAGGGCTTGCTTGATAATGCACAATATGTGTATTGAGTTGGAATATCGCGATGAAGAATGGGGGATGATCACGGGAGACGAACCTCAACCTCCTATTGAAGGAAATGTAAGGCTACCTCCCCATGTTTTGTACAACCCTGCGCGTTGGTTGGAACTTCGCAAAGAACTCACTACACACATTTGGGAACGACATGGCCTGGGTTATCGCGATGGTGAAGTTCCAGAGGTGGTGGTTGATGATGCCATACCGCTCGAGCACGAGGGTACCACTGGCGTGGATACGGATGATGATCGCTACAATCAAGGAGATGATGATGATGGAACATTTTATGAGAATGGAGAGTAAACTTGACTCTTTTTGATAATTAGTACTACATTTATTTCTTGTAATAACTCCATAATACTCTTTTTTTCATTCAAGCACGTTAACATTATGCACGTTTACATTAAGTAGAAATTTGAACTACGTTTACAATCGCAACATCGTAACAAGTATTTCATATGCTTCAAAGTGGATGAATTCTCTTCCATAATTTGTTCGGTATAAAACCTTTGCCGCTTCTCGATCATCATTCGAAGTTCGTAAGCAAATTGCATAATCTTTGTACCATCTCTTGAGGGTACACAGGCGGTTTTGGAGTGCCTTCACAGAACGTAGATTAGCATTGGCATTAAGATTCGCGTATTCTTGAGAGATACGTGTCCAAAAATTTTGGCATTTCATGTCTTTGCCGCTAGTGTAATGAACAATTGCTATGCGATAACTTCTCACCAAGGCATTGTCTTCGGCAATTGTGTAAATCCCCGCCATGATTTGAGTTGAGTGTAGAAGAAAAGAATGAAACTTCACAAGTTTGGGGTGAAGAAGTTTAGAGGATGTCTAGACTTTAAATAGTGTGTAGAGAGCTGATCGGCAATTGGCTGATTTTGGTAGCCGTTGTAAAGCGCTGAACCATTCAGCGTTTTAAACGTTGAACCATTCAGCGCCTAAAATCCTCAGCCATCAGATCAAAATAAGACCGTTAATTTGAACGGCTAAGAATTCAACGTTGAACCATTCAACGTTTTAAACGCTGTACTGTTCAGCGCATAAAATCCTCAGCCATCAGATCAAAATAAGACCGTTAATTTCAACGGTTCTGATTTTTTTCCCGTTTGAATCTTCAACAACTATATTTTCAGGCAGCCTTATAAATAAAGGACTCTTTCTCCTTCAACACTCACACCAAAATCAATTGCTTCTCTTCTTCATTGATTTTCCTCTTCTTCTTCTTCAAAATCTTGTTATTTAGTTCAAAATCTTGTTATTTATTTGTTTTTTAAAAAAAGATGACTCAATTTAGCATAAAAGAGGATGAAGCACTAATCATGGGTTGGATTATAGTAACAAACAATTCGGAAAAAGGGAAAAGATCAAAAAGGTTCAGAATTTTGGAGGAAAATTATGGAGGAATACAATTTGAGATGGAAGGGTACGTCAGTGAGGGATAAAAAGTCTTTGCAAAATAGGTGTAACACGATTAGAAGTGAATGTAAAAGATTTAATTCATACATCAGACCCTACTTCCGCCTAAAACCAACCGGACAGACCATAGACGATTATGTAAGTATTAGAATTTTTTTTAATGTTTTTGTGTAGTTTCAGAAGAACGAGGCACTAATTATTTTTTTTTTACAGTATCGGAATGGTCGTCTGAATTATGAAATCGAAGAAAATACAAAATGGAAACATGAACATTCTTGGAGACTCTTGAAAGAATATTGTGTAGACTTCAATCCGGAAATTGGTAATGATGTTGATCCTCCTCAAAACACTCCAAGAACTCAAGGAACTCAAGGAACTCAAGGAACTCAAGGAACTCAAAACACTCAAGGAACTCAAAACACCGAACCTGGTCCTTCTCAAAACACCGAAGCTGGTCCTTCTCAAGCACCTCCTGAGAATTTGGAAGGAGATTTTGATGATCTAACAATGAACGGGAGCACACCATCAACCCCTGGTTCTGAAACTGGCTCAGACATATCGCGACGAAGACGTTGGTTCGACCAAATGGATGATGTTAGAGGTATTGGGAGAGAAGCTTCCAAACGAATGGCTCGGGAGGCTAAAGCAGCAGAGAAATCAGATGAAAAAATGGATAAACTCATCCAACTTCTTGAAGAAGCGAAAACACAAAGGGCTTCCAAGTATGAATCGGAAGAAGGGTTCCTCAAGAAGAATTTGGAAATAGAAGAGAGGAACGCGCAAGTTGCTGAGAGGAACGCGCAAGTTGCTTTAATAATGGCACAAACAAAGCAAAGAGAAGCTGATATGAAAATCCTTCGCACACCTCTCCATCAAGTACCAGAAGCTGAACGTCCCCTCTACAAATTATGGAGGAACGAGATACTGATCCGTCATGGCTTGGCTCCTGAGGAATGATTTATGAGTAATTGTTATGTTTAAATTAGAAGTAGAATTTAAATTTCAATGTAATTATTCCTTTGGGGAATACTCATTCGTAATTTTCTCCTAAAAAGTGTAGCGAACACATTACTCGAATGAGCGGATTTAAATTTTAATGTAATCCTTTAAGTTATTAATGAAAATTTATCTTTTAATTTACATATGGTGCAACTTGTATTTGTTTTCTGAATTTGTTGGTATGAAATTTGTTCATTTTTGCATAACCGGTGTTTGTAAATTGGTGGTGTAACGTGAGTGTGAGAAAACAGAGCTAGAAACACGATATATTGCTGAAGGTGTCAACTGGGTGTATGAAAAAAAAGGTCAAACTCGGAAAAGTTATTTTACGCTGAACCGTCCAGCGCTGAAGAAAAACGCTGAACCATTCAGCGCTCAGCGCTGAACCATTCAACGTTTTCTCGCTTTTTCAGCGCTGAACCGTTCTGCGTTTCCGTAGTAGCTACTACTTCAACTACTACCAAATGCTAGGAGAGAGAAGTAGTACTACTACTTTAGACCACGCTTTTGGTGAATCTAGTACCCAACTAGTAGCCCCAAAAGACTAAGCCTAAAGCTTGAAGTTATCGCAGTGGTGGATCTCGATTCTTGACATCCAACAACGATTGTGGCGTTCGTATAATTGATACGGAAAGATTTCATCTTCTGAATCACTTCCAGTACCCTTGGTCAGTTAATGTTAGTTCTTATACCAAGTATTTTGTACTTTCTAGTTATCTCATTCTTGCATGCTTTGTTTTTTTAAACCAATTCCCTATTTGCAGCACATATCTATGAGTCCGGATAGCAAGTTAATTGCAGTTGTGGGAAATCACCTTGATGGTTTGCTTGTGGATTCGCAAAATGGAAAGGTAATTCTGGTGGTAAAGACCTTTCAGTCTCGCCTTAAAATGGAAGATTCTACTGATAATCTGAAATTGTGTTTTGATTTTGCAGAGAGTGTCCTCATTGGTAGGTCATCTAGATTATTCATTTGCCTCGACATGGCATCCAGATGGT
Organism: Papaver nudicaule; assembly: GCA_023529015.1. NCBI lineage: Eukaryota > Viridiplantae > Streptophyta > Magnoliopsida > Ranunculales > Papaveraceae > Papaver > Papaver nudicaule. The sequence goes on from JAJJMA010084311.1 coordinate 5,839, forward strand.
CACATTTTTGCCACAGGAAATCAAGACAAGACAAGCAGAGTTTGGGTCACATTAATGGAGGTAATATATATTTCGTTGTGTAACAAGAGTGATTTTGTTGTTCTTGTAATTGTTGTCTCAGAAAGTTTAAGACCACTAATGATTTTGAGGGTTCTGATTCTAATGCTCACAAAATCCGCCAAGTCAGTAATTTTGTGTTCATTACTTACTAAGAACACTATGAATCACCACTTGCCGGATTTTGCGATACCCGTTGCAGTGATGAACTGTGTGATTTGTTTTTTTTTTTAATGTTCAGTAAGATCTGTTTTTGTTCATTGTTAGAATATCAATTAAACCTTCAAAAAACAAAAAAGAATATCAATTGGAATAACAAGTGGGTTCGAAGGGTTTTAGGTAGTTCAATTAGTATCAGAAGATGAGACGATGGTATACTATACAGATCTATGAACTATGAATGACCATGGAAGAAGACCCACTGGTTTCCTCTTAGCAACCCGTTCCTGGTTAGAGAAGAGACCACAACACTTGCAGATTATGACATGTGGACTGTTGTTTAACCAAGGCTAACTCAGGTTAATATGTGAAGGGGTAAACTTGTCCAATGGGGGCCAGAAAATAAGTTTTATAATTGGGGGGGGCGCAGTGTAAGTGGCTTTGTCGTATACTTCCATATAGTTTCTCTGTCTCACTGGTCCCATTGTCTTTTTTATTTACCTCTCTCACTACTTATTTCATTTATCTCTTTTACCGTTTTACCCTTTCTAAATATAAGACTTATTTTTGATAGAGTTCTTTAAGTGAGGGCAAATTTGGTTTATCATAAATTACAGCCTCATTTACTGTTCATGGACTGTTTACGTGGGGTGTTCCCTTTATAATAGTAATAATAATAATACTCCCTCCGTCCCACATAAATTGAGCTAGTTGTGATTTGCACAATTATTACCTAGGCAATGCAATACTGTTGGCTTGCTGGTCATCTCTATGTTTCAAATTTTCTGATAAATAGATTGATTTTTCTTTGTAATGTTTGACTGTTAATTCAAAACATTATAATATTGATCTTCATTCAGAAAACTAATAATGAGCTAGAACTTATCCCTGTATCGGATTGTAGCTGCATAAAGTATTGAATGCACGCCTTTTCTTGGTGACAGTCCATCGTATTAAAGCTTTGGAGCTTGTTTTGTAATGGAGACCTCAACTTAACTAGAAATCTAGAATGCCCCACCCTTTTCCAAAATGTCAAGGTCGAAGACAACTATAAGAGTATTTTCACTGTATTCAATCACAAGAACATACAAGTCCATTTTCAGAAAAGAAAAAAAAAGAAGTCTGAAAATGGACTTGTGCCTCACTCACTAATGTCTTTGAGTTTGAGAGGAATACTTGTACTTCCCTCTCTTTTCTTTCTTTGTAGCGATATTTATATGGCAATGCAGGTCTAGCGTGGAGCTTTTTTTATAATTCCTCTCAAATAATCCGTTAGATAATCTCTCCTCTTTATTTTCTACTTACCAGCCAGCGAAAATTAGCTAAAATCATTGGAGTTATTTGAAGATCCTGAATTCTTCCAAGCCCATCCATGTATCTAACAATTAGTGAGTGTTCTTTCATGCTACAGCGGAATCAGTAAAAATCATAGTGAACAATATCCTCAAAAAAAAAAAAATTTTTTGACGAGTTCAAAAGAAAATGACAATGGAGTAAACAATAGCCAGTGGCGGAACCAGCTGAGCTCTAGGGAAAGGTAAGCAGTTGCCTACCCTGTTGGGCTGGCTGCAAAGCCATAGTAAAATTATAATTTTGGGCTTTTGAGCCCATTGTTTTGCGCAAATTGCCTACTTTTGCCTCCCCTTCCCCTTGTGATTTCTGGCTCCGCCCTCGACTTAAGGGTGGTCAATGGCCAGTATATGACTTGTAATCAAAACAAAAAACTAACATTGGCAAACAAAAAACTCCTATGGAAGTATACGACAGGTCACTATTTCTTCTCTGTCCTATAACCCATTGCTTTATTTTGTAATCAGAAAATAATTAAGAAAAAAGTAATTGATTTTCGATGAAAATGATTTGCACTTAAAAATAAAGACAGCGTTTACCGAGTACTTGTGCCTCACTAAGGTTTTAAGTCTTCGGAGCGGTTGTTGAGAATCAGCCAGCTAGGCGATGGCCTAGGCCCAACAAATATTTAGGCCCTTAATTAGTATGTTTGGCAATTGGCACACAATAACAATGGTAATTTCATGCAAATCTTTGTTCTAGTGGAATGGTAAAAATAAATTCCATGGCACCTACAACCTAAGTTCAAGCTCTATGAAGGCCATTTTTCTGCAAAATGGTATCTCTGTCGCTATGATTTTGCAAATTAGTCCAGGGCCCCCAAATGGTTACTTAAGGCCTTGCTTGGAGAGGAATACTTGTACTTCCCTCTCTTCACTTTATCTACTTAGTAGCAATGACAATGCAGGTCTAGCGTGGAGCTTTTTTTATAATTACTCTCAAAGCATCCGTTAGAAAAACAGATCTCTCTTGATTTTCTAGTAATTACCAGCTAGCGAAAGTTGGCTAGCCTAACATCAATGGAGTTGTTCGATGTTCCTGAATTCTTCCAAGCCCAGCCAAATACCAAACAATTAGTGAGTGTTGTATCTACATGCTACAGTGGAATCAGTAAAAACCAAAGTGAAAAAACTCTCCAATAAAAATTCATGTGATGAGTTCAAAAGAAAATGGAGTATCACTCCCACCGAGAGAACTTCCAAAGGTAAAGGTAAGCAGTTGCCTGGCTGATTGTGAACCCCGTTAAATATGTGAAATTACTATTCAAGAATGGTGAAGTTTTATCTGTAACAAGCCAGGGATCATATGGCAGTACTAGTTGTTGTTTAGTTTCGTATGACTTGGTGAGTCGAAAATGTCAGGTTACCAGGATCAAGCACATTCCAGGAGACGAATATTGGAATTTAGAAGCATATGTTGAGAGGAGTGATCCAAATGTCCATCAACGGGTGCTCAGGTTATGTTTTGTGCTGTAATTCATGATATTGCTTTGCAATAGTTATTGGAATTTAGTGATTTAAAAGCACAAAATCATGAGCAAGTTCTCAGTACACTGGCACTTTTTACAATTAAGCAAAATTATCAGAAAATTACTTTCACTAAACAAATCAATTGTTGATAACAATTATCTCAGTATTATGAAATTCTATTTGATGAGTTGCCCTCTGGTGAATTTCAGGTCCAGTGCATGAATATCAGAGAGTTTCTGACGCACAACTACACAACATCTTGAGGGCATGCATCCTAATTAGCATACCAAAGGTGGTACTAGCTGCGACGCATAAGGGTTGCCCACCAGTAAATTTCAGGTCCAGTGCATGAAGATCAGCTACACAACTTCTTGACGGAATCCTCACTAGCAAACCAAGCTGGTACCATTCGCGACGCATATGGACAAATTTCCTTGTAAGACTTCTTAAGGGTGACTTCTGCAACTCCAGTCACAGCAGAAACTTCTTGAATCTGTTTTGGGTCAACAGACAATTGAGTTATCATGTAAATTACTGTCGCCGCAACGGTCACAGGACTCCTCCTAATATCAAGTTCTGCAGTCTTTTGAACTGCTTCTTGAGTAGCTTTCACTGCTTGGTTACTCATACCCAGATGAGAACAGAAACGCCTCAAGAAATCACCAGCGTTTACACTCACACCCTCATCTCTAGTTTCCTCTTCGGAATCGTTACTAATATGCTTAGTGTGCTTAATGGCACGTCCAATCTTCTTCTCTGACAAACCATTCGCAGCCCAACTTAACTCTCTAATCCTTCTCGGATTCTTTAGTTTCTCGCAGGCGACATACAAACAAGCAGCAATGGTTGCATTTTTATTCCCCCCTTTACCACTCTTTGCATTATCCGTCTTCTTGTATATCTCATTGGCCAAATCTTTTACAGTCTCAGCAAGCCCTAGTCTGTCAGACATCCCCCGAATCGCTTTAAACGCATCCATCAGACCCTTGTCAGGATCTTGCACACTAACATGACGGAAACGCCCAAGAGACTTGGAAGAGCTGCTATATTGATCAACACCCTTTGGTATGGAAATCAATGTGGTTAAACCAACAGCAGTGAGAAGAGGATTTGATTTCTCTCCGACACGATGAGGATCCTTCTCGGCTGGTTCATCTGAGAATGTTCTCCATTCCGATGTATCATCGATGAAGTATGCTTCTAACACAAGACCACACTCTAAACTAGAGACAATCAGAGTCTACATTGGTTAAGGGTTTGATAGATTGATAGAAAGGATTAGATTTTACAGGAGAAGGACATGAGTATAAATACTCGACTGGCTCTCACCAACCCATGACACACACGCACAGTTCACACGGTTACATTAGCCAAATACTCTTGCACATACTTACATGGACACACAACAGACCATCACCATCTCATACACTATTACGCCCCCTCAAGATCAAGGTGTCTTGCAAAGACACATTGAATCTTGACTCACACAACAGACCATCACCATCTCATACACTATTAGTAGCAGAAGATAAGGAGCCAATGAAGAGTACTATAAGGCAGAAACATACATAGAAGAGTTGGTGGAGTAGATACTGTAGCAGTTGTTGAAGTTGATGGAGTAGGTACTGTAGCAGTTGGTGGAGTTGATGCAGGAGATAAAACCATTAGTATGCAGTTGGTGCAGTTGAACTTGTAGCTGTCGCTGGAAGAAATCTTTAGCTGTCGCTGTAGCTGTAGCAGATGAAATGCTTTAGGTAAGACACAAGATAAAGCTGTAAATGATGAAGATATCTTCCAATTCACTCTCCTTTAATGTTGCAGGTACAAATTAGTAGCTTGGATGGAAGTAGTTGGTGCAGAAGTTTGTGCAGTAGTTGGTGCACGGATGGAGTAGTTGGTGGAGTAGTAAAGCTTGGACATATTGTAAAGCATGTAGCAGAGTTTACAAGTGGAAAAACCACTTACTGCAGTAAGAAAGAAGCACCAAAAATTCATGTTCTCTGAAAAGAAGTACTCTGCCAGTCAAAACTGTAAATGCTCCCCCTGTAATTCAATTACTAGCCAGCTTCTCACACTTCTCCTTAAAGTATTTGGTGCAGACACACAACATCACTCACTGCCATCCAAAATTGTAAATGCTCCCCTTGTTACTCATGAACATATTCAAACTCAGCACCCTGTCGGCAACACTTGATGCATGAACACAACCAAACAAGACATATCTGTTGAAACCACTCCTGAGCATAAGAGACAGTAGTAATAATTGGAAGTAGTAGTCTCTTCCTTGGAACACCAAACACTCAGCACAACCAATAGCTTTGATAGAACAGATCTTTAACACAACAATCTGTTAGGAGCACACAAAACTGTACAGGAGCAGTAGAGAAACAACATCAATAGTCATGACAGAAAATATAGAACATCTGAAGCATACAAGAACCACTTCAACTCAGCAAACTGTCACCAACACTTGTTAAATGAACACTACCATTCTGCCATAGAGAGAATCCAACAGCCCAAAACCAAAGTCTTCTGTAAATCCTTTATTCAAGATACTTAGATAAGCATCAAATTATTCAACAAGAAAAGAAAAAGATAACTAAACCAGGCCACACACACAATTGTGTGCAGACTCCAACAACGCAATCCAATCAATGAACAAATTCCATCAAAGAGGTCAAATCTCAATCTCCTTATGAACTTCCATCATCTCACACACGCAAGACAACATCAACTCATACTTGATGAGGACTGATATGAAATAAACATTGAGAAGATGAACTGAAATTAGCATCTAAGCACATACATTAGTGCAGCAGATTTCAGCTCCCACACATCCTTAAACAACATTAAACCAATTATCAATTATTCATTCATTAGACTAATTGTAGAAGACCAAATTCTTCACCATCAAACTAACCGACTTTAAGATGCGCCTAACTAATCTTCATAGCAGACAACAATCACGGAACTAGTTGTAATAGTATCAGCATCCATAATCAGTAAATCTTGATAACAAAATTAGCTAGACCATTTTCCAACTAATTGATGATGAGAAACCAAAATCAGAGATGAATTTGTACTCTTATGAGGAATTGTTCATGAACTGAACACATATAATCAGATATGAAGTAATCAAAAAATTGAGATTCGAGATTACCGACGTCGTCTTGATTTACCAATTGAGTTGAAGAACCAACCGAATCCATATCTGAGATCAAACTCGCCAAGAAATCGATTGAGGAAAATCAAAATTCAAACCAAAAATATGTTGTTGTTGAAATTTCAAACCCTAAATCGCACCGGAAACAACCACAAAGAAATCATCAACCTAAAAAACTCCATGACAATTGAAATTGAAATCAATTATTGCTGAAACAGATATAGAGATTGTTGATGAAGATGAATCAGTCTTTTAAGAGATCAAACTCGGAACAAATTACACCTAATTCTGAAATTTATAACAGAAATCATCATTCAATCAGATCTAGTAGCAGCGGGAGAAGAAGATGATGAAAACAATTTTAATTGTGATGGTAATGATGAAGTTTTAGGGTTCCCATCAGAGGATCGATCGCCGTAAGGAAGGCAATGATCGCTCTGATACCATAGAGACAATCAGAGTCTACATTGGTTAAGGGTTTGATAAATTAATAGAAAGGATTAATCTGTTACAGGAGAAGGGCATGAGTATATATACTCGACTGGCTCTCACCAACCTATGACACACACGCACAGTTCACACGGTTACATTAGCCAAATACTCTTGCACATACTTACATGGACACACACAGACTCACACAACATACCATCACCATCTCATACACTATTAATGTGTGTTTGTTGTCCTAGATTTTTGCGCAGTTGAGTAATGCAACGTTTGGGTTGTGGTAATTTGCCTTGATTCTTTCGGGGTAAAATTGATTGAGATGTGGTTTGGTTGCTCCGGCTTTGAATTCTGGGGTAGGAGGGAGCTGTGTTGGTGGTCGAGCTCATTGGACTATAGCGGCGGATACGTATGCGTATTGACGTGGGAAGGGGCAATGGCAGGGGATTGAGTGGTTGTATATCCAGCCACCAACATCTTTACTAAATGCTGCTGCTTTCGGATTTCGTGGGGTCTCTGACCTTATTGAATCAAGCACCAGAAGGAGGCAGCAACTAGCGAGTCCGAATGGTTTTCTACTTTTCTTTGGATGGGGTCGGTCAATGAGGTAGTGGGCTTTGGCCCAACAGAAGCAGAAGCCTCCCCTTCTCCATTTGGGGCTTTCTTTTCCCAGACAGCATTGACATTGTAGTATTGTACTTACTGGCATGCTTAGCACAAGCATCAGCCATGGAATTATTACATCCCTTCATATACATGCAGTCTGAAAGATAGAAAAAAGACGGCAACATTTGACAATCTGCTATCAAGCTTTGCGTTTGCCATTCAACCCCTTCTTTATTTCTGTTTACAGCTTGTATCAAGTCCTTGTTATCTGACGGAAAGAGAGCCCTGGAAATGTTTTGATAGAGCGTCCATTGGATCGCAGACAGGAGTGCAGTAGCTTGTTATCAAAAATTGAACTTCAACACTAATCGAGTTTAGTAAGATTAATACTTTTAATTGCTTTTAAAATATTATTTTTTTGCTAAGGTCCCATTGTATAAAGCAAAAAAAGTGAGTACAAGTACTCA
>JAJJMA010084335.1:0-10337 GCA_023529015.1 Papaver nudicaule
CCTAAAGAAAAGAGGAAGGTTGAAGAGAAGGCATCTGTATTTAGTGCCGAGAGATTAGGGGCGCCAGCAGGTACCAAAAGGCCAAAGATAGGGTCAGAGCCTCGTTTTCACCGCTTCACTACTCAGGGTGGAGGGCACATTTACAGATTATAGCAATCAGCGGAGATGCTATCACCCGAGCAATTGTGTGAAGCATCTACAAGCCAGGTGACACCATCTCCCGATGAGGAAGAAGAAGTGACGGCAGAGTCACTACCAGTAGAGGAACCCACAGAGATACCATTGTTAGACGAGGTAGAAGAAGTAGACATTGGTGATAAAGAAGAAAGATTAATCAAAATTAGCGCGTCCCTCGGAAAGGAAGAGCGGAGAAGAATGGTCGAACTATTAAACGAGTATAGAGACGTTTTTGCCTATACATACAGCGAGATACCAGGATTGGACGCGGAGTTAGTTGCGCACTCTCTAGACGTCCTCCCTTACGCGCGCCCCGTAAAACAAAGAAGTCGTACCTTTCATAAGGATGTGGCGTTGGCAATAAAGGAGGAAATCGAGCGGCTAGTGGTGGCGAAATTCATCAAACCCATAAAGAACGCGCCATGGTTACTAACATTGTACCGGTAATGAAGAAAAATGGAAAAATCCGCTGCTGCGTGGTCTACAGAGATTTGAACAGAGCCTGTCCAAAAGACGAGTTCCCCGTGCCGAATATTGACATGCTAGTAGACGCGACTAGTAACCACCAAATGTTTTCATTTATGGATGGTTACAGTGGCTACAACCAGATTAGAATGGACATTGTTGATGCACACAAGACGGCATTCCAAACACCATTCGGATGTTTCTACTACGAGGTAATGCCCTTTGGGCTGAAGAACGCGGGGGAAACTTATCAACGCGCCATGGTTTCTATCTTCCATGATTTGATTCATAGGCAAGTTGAAGTATATGTTGATGACATTGTGGTAAATCCCGGAAGAGGGAAGACCACATCGACCATTTGCGGACGGTATTCGAGCGTTGCAGACAGTACAAACTTAAGATGAATCCCCTAAAGTGTGCTTTTGGGGTCACGTCGGGCAAGTTCTTGGGTTTCGTGGTTACCAGCACGGGAATCCAAGTGGATCCAGGAAAGGCGCAAGCAAAACTTAGTATGGACAGCCCTTCTAACATACAGGAGCTCCAGAGTTTTTTAGGGAAAATATCTTATATTAGGCGGTTCATACCAGGCCTCGCCCAAATGATGGCCGCTTTTACCCCATTGCTAAAGAAAGGGTGCGCGTTCCAATGGGGGGATGTCCAACGGACCGCTTTCGACAACATAAAACGATGCTTGACTTGCCCACGAGTCCTTCGCCCCCCAATACCAGGCAAGCAACTGCATCTCTATCTAGCGTACACGACCGAAGCGATAGGAGCGCTCCTCGCTCAAGATTTGGGAAATGACCAGCTTTTCCCTATATATTACGTGAGCCGCTGAAGAAATCCGAGGTGAGGTATCCCCGCATAGAGCAAGCATGCCTAGCTCTCATCTATGCAGCTCAAAAGTTAAGGCCATACCTGTTGGCACATCAAACGGTGGTGGTTGCCGCGGCAAATCCCATGGTTTATCTAGCTGAACGCCCATACTTAACTGGGCGAACCGCGCGATGGTCCCTCCAGCTGTCGGAGTTCGGGTTGTGTTACCAAAGACCGCGAGGCGTCAGGGGTCAAGTGATCGCAGATCTTTTAGCCGCGTTCCCGGGAAACGACGAGACTGATGTTTATGAAGACATCCCTGGGGAAGTAGCGGAACTAGAAGAAGAAGGTGCATGGGACATGTACTTTGATGGGTCGTCGTATGGGACGTACGGGGGAGCAGGCATTGTGTTCGAAACACCGGAAAAGGAGCTATTATCGTTCGCTTTCAAATTAGACTTCGCTTGTAGCAACAACATGGCCGAGTACGAGGCATTCCTAATAGGACTTAAACTGGCGGAGCAAATGAAACTCCAACGACTTCACGTACATGGTGACTCAAAGTTGGTCATGAGCCAAGCAGGAGGGGAGTTCCAGGTCAAAGAAGAACGGCTAGCACCCTATCGCGCGGAGGTACAGGAGCAGATGGCCAAGTTCGCCCAAATAGAATTAGGGCACACCGGAAGAGCCATGAACAGACACGCCGACGCTTTGGCAACACTAGCGGCGAAAATCAATTTGAATGGCAAAGACGAAGGATCGATTACTGTATATAGGCAAGAGCTGCCTAGCACGTGGTTGCGAGAGATGAAATTTGAAGAAGAAAACGATTGGAGAAAGGGAGTCATGAGAGAACTCAGTAAGCCAAAGGAAGACAGATCGATGTTATTCAAAAAATTGAAATCTTTCGTGGTCATCAAAGGGCAGCTGTACTACCGAATGGCAGGGGGAGCTCTAGCACGGTGCATAGGGAATCAAGAAGCGATAAACCTCTAGGACAAAGTCCATCAGGAAACTTGCGGACACTCAGGAGTAGTTCCACTATACAGGAGGATACAAAGGCAAGGGTACTACTGGCCTGAGATGGCAACACAAGCCGCGACTCTACAAAACAATTGTACGGAGTGCCAAGCGCCGCCGCAACCAGCGGAAGTTTGCACGATCGAAGAGTTGGACTGGAGGCAGCCCTACATAAATTATCTAAGGAACGGATCACTCCCGGGTGACGAGGTAGAAGCCTTGGTAATAAAGAAAAAAGCAGCGCGTTTCTTCATTAGTGAAGGAGTACTGTACCGGCGAAGTTTTAATAATGGCGCCCTAAGATGCCTAAATAATGAAGAAGCGCGAACAGTAATGACCAAAGCGCATGAGATGGAACATCAAGGAAAGCGCACGACGGTGGATACTATTGGCCCACCATGGAGGCGGATACGGCAGATTTTGTGAGAAAATGCGATATTTGCCAACTTCATGGAAACGTCATTCAAGCGCCACACAAAGAATTACATAGCGTAGTTGCTCCATGGCCTTTCCACAGCTGGGGTCTGGATTTGATTGGTCCTATAAGCCCTCTATCTTCTGGGAGGCACAAATATATAATCACGGCCACGGAATACTCAACCAAGTGGGTTGAGGCGGCGCCTCTGCGAAACTACGAAGGAGAAACCGTTGCCGCGTTTATCAAAGAATATATCATTTGTCGTTTCGGCGCGCCAATGATCATTCGCTCAGACAACGACACTTCGTTCATCAATCAGAAGGTGGCGGATTTGTTGGCCAAATACCATATAAAGCAACACGCGTCAACTGAGTATTACCCACAAGGAAACGGGTTGGCAGAATCCACCAACAAAACGCTGCTCAAAATCCTGAGCAAAACTGTCCACGACCATCACAGAAGCTGGCATGAGCAATTACCTTTGGCTCTATGGGCTTACAGGATCTCCAAGCGGAGCTCAACAGGAGTATCTCCTTACTCCTTGGTATATGGAGAGGATGCCGTCCTACCAGCGGAAGTAGCGGTGCCGTCGGCCAGGGTAGCGATAGCTAGCCACGCGGAACCTGATGATGTAAACAGAATCGCGCACCTCGATGCGCTCGCAGAAAGAAGGGCGAGGGCGGAAAAATTTGCCGAAACTTACAGAGATACTAAGGCGCGTCACTATAATAAAAAGGTAATACCTCGCTCCTTCGAAGTGGGTGATATTGTACTAAAAATCGCAAAGCACGTGCAAAGGAAAGCCAAAGCAGGGAAATTCGCAGCAAATTGGCGCGGGCCTTATGTTGTGCGAAAGGTTGCAGAAAGTGGTTACTATTACCTCAATCACATGAGCGGCGAGAAGATCGATACCCCGATTAATGGCAAATGGATTAAATCATACTATGCATAAAAGGATAGGGCCAGGGGACGCTGGCGGTAACTTCTACCCCTCATTACTATTAATCTCCGCTCGTTTATATATGTAAACCATATATAAAAAAAAATAATAAGAGAAATATATACTCTTCCTTTCAGTCAATCATTTATTTCCTGTGCACCGAAAACCCAAAAGAATGCATTAAACATGATTATCTCGGGAGCGCACTGAACACGCTTCCTTTTATAACAAAATCGATTTAACACAAGGGCACTGATCACCCTGGTCGATTGGGCACCGAAAATCCATAAGGAGCGCACTGAACACGCTGCCTCAGGAGCGCACTGAACACGCTTCCTTTTATTGGAACACGCTCGGTGGTGCGCCTGATACACGGCCACTCTAAGACAAGCGTTATACCAACTGATTAATTTATACATCATCCAAAACACGCTTGGGGCGTTACACCAACTATCAAAACATGTTCGGAGGGTCGCCTAACACGCGCCCTACCAGCAAAACAAAAATTCAAATAGCTTCAGAGCCGCATATCAAAATCATGCAAAGGTTACACGATACATTATTGTAATATGCTTGGGGCATTACACCAGCTATCAGAATATGCTCGGAGGGTTGCCTAACACGCGCCCTATCAGCAAAACAAAATCTTGCATAAAAACGTCTTGGCGCCCAATTTTATCATAGACCCACGCGCTTATGAGTTGGCCCAGAGCCGCATGTTAGGGAAGATTATGCAAAGGTTATGCAACACATTGTTGGAATACGCTCGGGGCGTTATACCAAGTGTTTAATCTACGTTATCTATCAAACTACCGGAACGTACTCGGAGGGTCGCCTAAACACGCGCCCTACCAGTAAGGACCGCATTAAACACGTGGTCTGTCCACGATTTTAATAGTCTAAACACAAAACATATCAATAACATTAGCCCACAAGGCACACAAACAAGAGCTACTTTCTTTGATGAAAAGAAAATCAGTCAACTACAGAAGAGCACGCTCTCACAATAGTAAAGAGAATTACGGTGTATATTAAACATCAGCCAGCTTAACTAGCTCGGCTTCACATTCGGAAAGGCGCTGTGCGACAAAATCAACAGAATCCCGTGCATACTTCGCATAATCCTCTTCTTTGGAAAGCTGTTGCACGAGCTCATTATAGCGATGACGCGCCTTGCCTCGTAAATACAAATCCGCGCCTGCACGATGAATCAATTCCATAGTCTCACATTGTTCCGACAGGGCCACGCGGACGCTCTTACATCGTTGTTCATGTGATTGGAGTAAGCCTTTAGTTTCCAAGAGGATACTATGTAAGCGCTTTGTTTTCTTTTCAAGATTTGCACGCTTTAATGCGCCAGGAATAGCAGGAAGAGCTAATACCCACAAACCGTCAAGAGATGCCATCTCGATTGATCGTAAAGAAACAAAACAACAATTGAAAAAAAATAGGCAACTGGAAAACGCTTTTATACTGACAAAGTCGGTACATTTAATGCAAAGGGAATTGTCTCGGGCATGAATGACAGGTGTCAAATAAATATACGTTTTCATAAAAAGCCATACGACATCTACATAGGGAAAAGTTTAGACTAACGGCATGACCGCGCCCACAGCTATGGCGCGCCTACATCGCTCAAGCTCCGCGTCAATGTCCTTGAAAAAGCGTTCAGCCTCCAAAAGGCCACTAAGAGCACTAGTACGACGGCCATGGGTTCGATCCATTCGACTACGAAGTCCAACCTCATTATGTGAACCAAACTGAACGCCAGGAGCGTGCCCAGCAACACAAGCGGCTTCCCACTCAGCGTGGTGCTCGTTCCAAATCTGTTGAAAAGCCTCATAGTCTTCTCGCCTATGCGTGACTATCAGCTCCATCTCTTCCTTGACTGATTCCAGTCGCCCGATTTCTTGCTCTAAATCTAAAGGAGTAGACAGTGATGGCTTCGAGGACAAGGATACAAAATAGCCGCGTAGGCGAAATGCCATCGGAAATAACTTAAATAAAGCAACAAATAAACACAAACACACGAGAAAAATGAAATGAAAAAGATGATAAAATGCATATATATAGGCATCCTCAAGAGTTAACAGTCCAGGGGTACATTTATTACGACACGGGAATCGAAAAGACGACTCCCTTGACCGAAAATATCCCTTCTAGACACTTCGACTCCGAAACGTACGAAACAAAACAAAGGCATGGGCTAATGATGCATTTATTATGCGCAGAGCCCGAGAACTGTCATATAAACTCAAAGTAGAGAATACTCGACGCGCCCTACAGCTTCGAAGGCGCTTCAAGGAAACTTCATCAGGCTCGTGCCCCGATAGTCTTGCCCTTTCCACCAAGGAGTTCACTTCGGCAAACGCAAGACAAGAGTCATCTGACAACTTCCCAAAGTAGGCAACTATTACAGACAAAACAAAGCTCGCCCTTCGCAAACGTTGAATCTCATTCCCAACCTCCTCACGAGATAGCGCCATATGCACAAATATCTGCAGAATAAAATAGAAGGATACAAACAAATACCCACACTCCAACTATTTAAATAGAATCCATCATTAAATACAAGCAATAAATGTTCAAACATGAAAACCAACATTCAAAGTTCAAAGACAATAATATCCTCACTCGCTAAAAAAAAAAGGGGGGGGGGGGGAGAAAAAATTCATATTTCGGCCCCCAGATCAGCCAACTCCTTCCGCTTCATCTCTAGTTCCTGATCCACCTGCGCGACCTCCTGCTCTAACCCGCCAAGGGCATCGGTAACACTACTGAACTCCAGGGCGATCTTCCGTTGTTCCACGGTTTTAGCTTCAACCTCGGTAGTCAGCCGCTCCCTCTCATGGATCAGCTGCTCAATCCTAGCAGATAACTTTGAGGCTCTGGGGTCAGGCTTGGTTCTCACCTTCCTTAGCAGCTCTCGTAGCCAAGCAACGTTGAATTGCATATACTCTGCAACAAAAAGAGCTCCTTCCCATTTCGTCATCTGACTCTCAGAAGGAGGGTCCTGCTCAGCGCCATAGAGACCAGCCGCCGCAACTAGTAGGTCGCGGACCATTTTCACTGGCACCGATGCACTGAGACTGTCTGCCATATTCGAGGGCACGATATGGCCATGACATTTCAGAATTTTGGAATAAGTGCCCGCGTGCACGGAAGGAATCCAAAACCCATGAACGAGCTCAAAAGCCTCGTCTTCAAAACCGATATCCGACCGATCGAAAATTCGTTCGAACAGAGGGAGAACAGCAGCATTACGGGCCGTCTTAACAGAGGAGGAGCGGGATGTATTAATGGCTGGAGAACGAGTCACAGTAGCGGCAGGCGAACCCAATATCGCTGAAGCCGAGGGCCGATTGACAATTTTGTCATTTCTAGGAGGCAAAGAGTTCCTCAGGCGCTTCTCACTACTCGCGCTGTCAGTTTCCTTGTTCACACGTTTTCCCATATCCTCTTCCTATCAAAAATAAATAAGGATAACAGTAAGTTTTTTTTTTTTTTTTTTTTAAAAAAAAGGGAGGGGGAGCGGATAAAATAGTTGGTACGACTCACCTGCTCAATAGGCGCTGAGGTCGTTTCCTCGTCAACGTCGGTATCACCTGCTTGCTCGTCAGAGTAATTCCCGTCGAAGGAACCTAGGGTAAAACATACACAGGTTCAAATTCTCTCTTAATTTGTTGAAGAATGAAACAGATACTAGAGCCTTTATATAGAATAAAATTCTTTTTCCTCTTGCCTAATAAAAGGAGTAAATGCGCCCCACGTGTAAAATTTAATGCATACCTGGATCAGACAGTACAAAGTCAGGAGAAGATGGGCCCACTCGGTGTTCTCTCCCTGACATCGATGAGCTGAAGGATTCCAAAATGGCAGTCGGAGAATCCAGGGAATTAACATGACCGCGATTAACAGAACAAACTAAGGGATGTAAACGCGTCAACTTCATAACATCACCCGGTTTGGGACCGGCGCTCTGATTACGACGTTCAAATTCCCGAACAAACCCAGGGTTACTCGAACGAGTTGGGGTTTGCACGGACGCGGCACGTTTTCTTTTTGAGGAGGTCGAGGGATGCTCCTGTTTAGTATAAGACTTGTTAGAAGGGGACAATATACACCGAGGAACGGGAACTATACCCGCTTCCCAGTTTCGTTTATCAATCAAGGCCTTCTCACGCCACTCACACTCGGGCATGTTAAACCATTCCTCCAGAGACCGCTTACGCGGTCCTGGATCATGAGCGCCGTCAGGCTACGGTCAAGCAGAAACTTAAGTAAAACAAGATATCTGGAAGACGCTCACGAATACAAAGTATCAAATCGATATACCAAAAGAATGGTTACTTACCAAGTTGCCTCTGTCCAGCACAGCGCTGGGCGCTGAAGGGGATGGCTTGGGGACTCGAGTCGTCCGCGATCGTCCTTGACCGCCAACAGCTTTTGGGGAAGAATGGGGGGGCTTCCTCTTTGGTTTAAGATTTACAACCGCGTCAGGATCTAAAGGAAAAGGACCCCAAGCTGTCTCCGAAGAAATCCGAGCGCGACCCTTGTTCCCAGGAACTTACCTCAGGGGCTCCGCTACGCTCTTCTCAAGCACAAATCGGCCAACTTGGTGCATCTCACAAAGTTCATCTTTATCCGGCGCGGGGTAGATGACACGGGTAGTAACCAGAAAGTTCATCACACGAGTCAAAAGCTCGTTCCAGTAATGATACCAATCAGCGGAAACACGAAGGGTCTCTCGAGCAGGCTTTGGATAACGGATGGTAAAAGGGAGTGGACGACAGCGAAGTGCGCCTCCCTCAGAATAGATAAATCTATCGTAACAAACCTCAATTGAGGCATCATTTAGGATAAGAAGAGGTAAGGGCGGCGGAGGAACCCCCTGATCAAAACCTGCTTGGCGGACAACTCGATCGAAATTATAAGCCTCAATAGAGAACGCGCCTCCATAAACCAGGAAGATAGCCAGAAGTAACTGATAAAATGAAATCCACTTCGCTCCCCTGCCTCACCCTTCGAGAATCGAGGATTTCCTCTTCATCCGAATAAAAGGCATAAGGAACAGGTCTGACGCGACCATCAGTGTATGGAGAAAAGCAAAACTTGGTCCCAATATCCATATGATGGGAAATACTGTCAAGAGATTTGGGCGATTTCCGTTTGAAAAGGCGGGCACGGGGGTAAGAATACACCATGGGATCCTGGTAAGCCTCCCCATTCTCGTCAACCCGTTCCTCGACGCCATGAAGGGTAAGCGTTGGTGCTGGTGGACTAAACCCTGGAAACCGGTCCCAAGACCACATCTGAAGGAAACTGGCGGGCACGAAAGTCTTGACCGTATGCACATCAGCGGCCCTCTGGATATCGATCACGAGCAGGTCTAAGTGATGGTAAAGCCCACCCAGGAACATAGGAGCTAGAGGGAAAGATACGCCACGCGCCATCAAAACAGCCATGGGCATGAGCTCCTCCTTGTTTGTATCCCCTGGGCTAAACTCAAAGACATCGTGACTTAACCAGAAAAGGAGAAACGCTGCTAGTTGCGCTCTTTCTGAATCCTCGCCGTAATCCGGACATTTAAGATGACCCTCCACCATCTTCGGCGCCCAATACTTCACAAATAGTGGGTAAGAAGAGCGCCTCTTCTTTGACCTGTTCGAAGTAGTCGTTTCACCGTCACCCTCACCTAGAAGGTATAAAAGGGGATTAGCCGCGAGAAATAAATACTCGTATAGGGTAAAGAAAGAGTAGAAGACGAGCTAAAAGAAAAAAAAAATGTACATACCTCGAGCACCTTCATGTTCCTCGCCTCCTTCCACATCGTCGTCCTGAGCACACTCGAGTTCCTTACCTTTTTCTGGGTTCTCCCCGGCTCCCTCAACTGGGACATCTCTCGCGAGCTCCTTGGATTTCTTCAGGATAGCCACCAAATCCCAATCTTTCTCACGCATGCACCCTGCAACAACGGACTGATGCCAATAACAGGTGCCGTGAACGGGCAACAGAGTAAAGGCAATCACGTCCTCGAGAGTAATGGTCGCCTCCCCCCAAGCGAAAAGAAAAGTATGAAACAGGGAAATCCAGCGCGTGACTAGCTTGGTCAGATCGATGTTGCTACGATTGCAAGAACGACATTTGGACGCCTTGATGGCGTCGAGAACACCGATTTTTCCTAGTATGCGAGCATGTGGCTCGTGGCCCTCAATAAAGTCGACCCATGGTGCTCAACCCTCTTGAGGTTTCGCCGTGGACTTGTAAACAATGTTGGGAAGCTCATAATCGCCACGATTTATAGCTAATCGGGGAATCTGCTCGTAGGGAGGAAATGACCATTCAGCGCTGTCTGGCTTTAACAACCACTCCGGGTCGGCTGGTAAAAGCGGCGGTAGTCGATTCAGGAGACGCTGATTGAAGAAATCATCCGGATATTCGGCGCCAGGAATAAGAACAAAAGCGCTCTGAAGAGCAACGCTTTGTACAAACAGATCTTTG
>JAJJMA010084350.1:0-23349 GCA_023529015.1 Papaver nudicaule
GATCGTTAGATGGACCACAAAAGATATTTATGTGATATACAAGTCCACCTAAGATATAAAGGAGTTTAGAGTTTGACCCAAGTGAAATTCTGAAAGAATATCCACTAAATCCGACATCAGCAAAGTAACCGACATTGGGTTCGCGTCCTAGTTCGCGAAATGTTCAGTCACTTTGGAACTCAGAAGAAATACGAGTTTCTGGTTTGCGAACCGGTTCGTGAACCGTGCGCCTGTCAGATTTCGTCAAATCTAGATTCCGCTGGAAGTTCCGGGCTTACCAGGACTTAGACGTGTATACGTCCTCAGCTGCAATCCATGGACTCTTTGCTCAAGAGTACTCCTTTAGATTCATCCATATCCAACTACCAATTTGCAAGCAAACCATTGTAATGGACACATGGCACCGAATCTATCTCATTCATTCTTGTACTCACAGTATTTGTGGGAACAAACACTGGTCATGACACAAGGCCACGTTAGACAAGAATACGATATCAATCGCTATTATCACTACTAAAGCAGTCGACTATATTTCGAAAGAATAGAGAAAGTAGAATAGAAGAATTTCCATAAAGTCATAACTCCTACTAACCTTTTGTCGATGAAGAATAATTGATGTCTTCTTTGTCTTCACAGTCTTCATCTTCAAGGTCTCTACTACTTTATCTATATCCCAATTTCGAAATCTAAACTCTAGTAGGCTAAATCAAGAATTGAGTTTTGACACCTAAAACTGACAACTAGCTTGACATACCAACGCTAGTGGGTTTGACCGGACAATGTCCTAACAGTACGAGTACAAATTGATACTTTGGAACTCAGGAGTTTTTCCTAAGTTACTGTTTACGAACGGTTCGGGAACCGTCGTTATTCAGATTAGGGTTTAACCTGGATCCGCTGGAAGTTCTGGGTTGAACCAGTACTTAGACGTGTTAGAGGCCCTCAGCTATAATCCACTGGACTCTTGCTCAAGAGTACTCCTTTAGATTCACCCATATCCAACAAGTGATTTGCAAGCAAATCATTGCAATTGACAAATGGTATCGAATCTATCTCATGTATTCTTGTAACCTTAGTATTCGTGGGAACAAATACCAACATAACACATGGTCATGTAGACAAGAATACGATCTCAATCGTTATTAGTATCACTACTAAAGTAGCCGACTATTTCTAAACATAGAGAAAGTAGAATAGAAGAATTTCCATAAAAGTCATAACTCCCACTAACCTTTTGTCGATGAAGAATAAATGATGTCTTCTTTGTCTTCACAGTCTTCGTCTTCAAGGTCTCTACTACTTAGTCCATATCCCAATTCCGAAATCTAAACTCTAGTAGGTTAAATCAAGAATTGTGTTTTGAAACTGGCAACCAGCTTGACATACCAACGCTAGTGGGTTTGACCGGACAATGCCCTAACACAAACGAAAAGTTGGTAGTATTTCAGTACCCCTGCTTTTTCAAGACTAAAAGACTGTTTGTGGGCAAAACCTATGAACCATCCAACAAATAACCAAACAACAAAGTTGTTAGGTAATAGTGGTCAACCTCACTAAGTGTTGTTATGTCAAGCTTAGTTGTTAAATTTAGTGATCAAAACTCAACCACTTGAAACACACGTTAGGTAAAGACTTCGTTAAGTTAGCTTAGGTTGTGAAAGATGTTCGAGGGATTTAGAGTCGCTACATGAAGAATTAAAGAAGATCAAGCAAACGAGGATTTTAGCTTCACATTAAAGTGGTTAGTGAATCTAAATAACACGATTCCATTATCTTTTACACTTGTGCTACAAAAGACAAAAACATAACTTAATGCTTGAGTTTTACGTTATGACTTGATCACTTGTGATCAATGTGTCTTAAGAGATAACTCCACGATATCGCTTGCAGTATTGCTATTGTAGTTATGACATTATATATTGCTTAGAGCTTTCTTTTTTTTCTCCATTTCTAAGTGATATGAGGTTTTTCCTAAAACCTACGAGTTGGATAATAACAGTTTATGATGTTGTCTCTGCAGTATTACGAGATTAAATCCACCATAGTATTGTGTCTCGACTTACCTTGTATGATTCTATCGGATTGATTAGTACGTACTTGTATGTGCTAATGTAATCGAGATCGTGACTCACACTTATGTTGTGTAGACTCGACATACTGCTTTTGTGAGTTCAAATATCATATTTTTGTTTGGCTCTTATTTCTAGAGTTCGAAATCATACATTTGATTTTCGACAAATAAACATCTAGAATGTCATATCACTTTTAGATTTCGAAACCATATTCATGTTTTCTTATCTTATGGACTTTAGAATTCGAAACCTCAATGTAGGGTTTGGTAAAACTAACTTTAATTCCGAAACGTTACATTGGTGTCTATGAGATATTGAGTCCGAAACTTAAATCTAAGTTTTGACCATCAAGACAACTTGAGTTCGAAACTATGTTCGCTGGCTAACAGTGACTCGAGAATCAAGACCAATGAGTCTTGACCATGTGATTTCTAAAAGGTCTATAATAAAGACTCTGGGGTTTCCTAACTTCAGAGCATTGCTCGGTTGAACCCACTGATGTTGCTATCTCAAGTCAGTTGTCAAGTTTAAATGACAAAAACTCAATCCTCGATAAGTCTACAATACAACTCAGACTAGGATAGGATTAGGTATGCGAGACGAAGACCACTAAAGATGACTTCCGGAGCTTACGTACTTGATAAAATATATCGTCCTCATTAAAGGTTAAAAAGGTTTACCTTTCATTTTCGTATTTACCATTCTATCATTAAAATAGTCTATTAATGTTGTTTATATGATCCGAAGAATTTAAGGATTAGTTCTCTTAGCATTTCACATTACTTGTGATCATATGCCTAAGTAGAAGTGAGTAGAGTTGTCTCTTGAAATAGACCTCAACAGTCTACGCATTCATGGTCGCGTTCATATGTTGGTGATTGGTATTTCAGAGAACGAGCGGTTTTATATGTACGCATTCATATGAGTTTAGTAATTCTCTTGAACTCCAGTCTGCTCTATGTTCACGTTCATATAAGACATGGAAAATTTCATTATTAAAATTTTCGGTTGGATGTGTTTGGATTCTCGAACTCATACACAATCCGGCTCATGGAGCTCTTCCACATTTTCCACGCATGGTCGAACTTGTTTGAGCCGATGCCATCCTTCACTAGATCAAGGCGAGTCTTCTCACAACCTTTAGGTTTTGACCAACAAGCTAGAAGAATATTGAGTTGGACCTCAAAGCAAGCCTATGGACTTTTCTAAGTTCGAAAACTTTCTTGAGCCCTACTCAATGTTGCGTTACTTTAAAGCAAAGCCTCCCTTGATGATCACTATAAATAGATTACCTTCTGTAAGATAAAACTCCAATCCTCTACACATCTGTGTATCCTTGCATAAAGGTTGGTCGTCATCTCGAAGTCCTTTCTTGGACTGCGACTGTTCAAAGACTTCACTTGAGGATCGTGAAGCACAGGTCGAAAGTAAAATTCCTTGATCTTGTATCTTTGGTCAATTGATTTATTTAATCATAAAAAGGCCAAGATTTGATAGAAACTTCGTAAGTCTGCACTCGGTGTTATAAGCCCTAGAAGTTCCATAACACAACTTCACGAACTAGGTTTAATACTAAGTTCGTCACGCGTTACAAGGTAAAGTTGTTTAGGCTAGATCAATAAGCCCTAATCAGTATATTGATTTCCATTAACCTTGACTTTAAGTCTAAAAGAAATCACAACCGTATTCTTGTTTAATTACAATTGAGTACATCAGGCGTCATGTTAGAGGCAGGGTAGCGCTAGTCCTCTCGAAGGGAAGTGGAGCGACTCCTAGGCCTATAAAGGACGTCAGCTAGGGGAATCAAGTATGTAGGCCTCTGCGGGAGTCAAGAAACGTAGGAGCACAACGATAGATGGATTGCTTGTAGGGTGAATTCAGTCTCGATACATTCCAGTCCGAAGTCTGAGAGTAGTCTAGCGTCTGTATTCATTTAATAATGTGGGTGTTCATATTTGGACGAGGTCCCGAGGTTTTTCTTCTGGTTTGCAGTTTCCTCGTTAACAAAACTTCTGGTGTCTTGCATTACTTTTCCCTTCCACATTATATAGTCTCTGATCTATATAATTAAAGTATTTCAAGTTTGTTGATTCATACCCTTGAGTGAACCCATCTCTGTTGAGATCTACAAGAACTTGTTCTTGTTCGGATTCGGTTCTCAGAACTGTACTCGGGTTGTTGCTTGAATATTGATTTGTGAGATCGTTCAAGCAACCTAATCAACTAGGTTCACGAAATTAAAAATTGGTGGTATATCTCGGTATCCCCTCTTTTACATCTAAAGGTTTATGTGAACCGGGAAATACAACATGTGCATGATAAAAAGGTGTGATGCTGAAACGTCTCTTGACCACATGGACTCTCAAGTTTGACACCAAAAATTTGTTGCGAATGTAATATGTGTTTCTTGTTTCGAAACCTTAATCTTGTTTTGTTAAAACAAATCTAAAGTTTGAAATCTAACTTTAATTTCGCTATATGGAATCTTGATCTGGAGCTAGATTGGTTTCAGTCATATATGAACTCTAGGATCCGAAACCTAACTTTGGTTTTTGCCAAACAAAATCTAGATTTCGAAACCAAAATACCGGGGTTATCTCAGAAAGCGTATTTCGAAGTTCAAACTCTATCATTTTGATTTGTGCTTCAACGAATTAATGAGTTTGATAATCTCAGTTTGAAGTTTAAATTTGTTAATCTTCAATGTACAACTAAGTTGGTTTGAGTCATCATCAATATTTTAAGTGATTAAATCGTCGTATTTATACACTACATGATCAAGCACCCGATTGAATATTTCTTTTGTTGTTTGATGTGAATTCTAGGATATCAATAAAGTGATTATCTACATTGGATCGTAAATTCATGAGGAACAACATTTTGCTGTTACTCAGAGAATCATACAGTGTACTTTGCATGGTGTATTTATATTGTATGATTTGGAATGTCCTTGAACCTACGTGTTCACTTAAGGTTAACACAAAAGGCTTGTCCATGTATGCGATGATACATTTGTGCGGAACATTAAACACATTGGACCGTCCAGCAATGCCTAGGAAGTGATGTCGACATTATCAAAGATGATGACAACATTTGGAAGTAATAGTACCATAAGATGATTTTCGAATCCAAGGCACGGATTTTGAATTGAACTCTATCCCATGGAGTATATTTGGTAAGCACCATATTTCGAATTAATAAAAATATCCAAATATATCTTATTGAGTATTATTTGCTTTGAATGCTTTTGGCCAAATATTTAATGAAATATTTTTTTATTAAATTTAAAATTCTAAAGTATCAGATCTCATTAAACGCTATGAGTCTATGTGAGGAATTTCGGAATTGATATGGAAATGTGCTTTAATGTATTTCCGAAGTTAAGTTAGCCTCATTTCAAAGGTAAGCCTTGGTCATATAAATAGGAGTGGTATTCCTCATAAAAGCTTTGTCCCTCTACCAAGTTTCATTCTTCGGAAAAGTAAGCTTGTGATACCCGTTATTCCTTTCAGTTACCTTTGAGCTTTTGCTCTCGGTCTGGATAAGTGTGAAAGTCTTCTCTTAGGGATCGCGAAGCCTATAAGTACCTCTTTAGGGAAACTAGTTTATGTTTACTAGTCTTCTTTGTATTGTACTTTTGTTCTGTTCTATCACGTCTGTCAAAGTCTTACGATCTTATTTATTCTAAGGTCCTTCTCTTTTGATATAAGGCCACTCAAGATCGTAGTGATTAGAACATCTCTTTTTATATTAACCTGGATTTGCCAGCAAGCCACTTTCGGTTTGTGTGCCTAACCAATAGATATTGAGTGGAATCAAGATCGTTATTTTGGAGAGAAAAAAATTGCGAGTACTTGTTCTTCAAGATCATATCATATTGTACTGCACCCATTATTGCTTGATTCCAACTAGGACGACAAGCTTGCTCTTTCGGGAGTTTTGGTTTCAAAATCTTGTTTGATATCTAGAGGGGTTTATTAACCAAGTAAACTTAAATAGCCTCTCTCTTGGTATAAAACGACTTTGGTGAAATATCTGTTAAGTTACCTAGGATATCACCTAGTGGTTTGACCTACCGCTATTTGGTTGTTGTCCATAAGGTTGTAGTCGTCCGATTGAAGGTCAGGTAGCAGCAATCTTCACGAAGAACTGTAGAGCAACTCTTAGGGAAGATAGTAAAGGACGTATGTTTCTCTAATGGAGTATATGTGCGTGATCACCTTGCTGTGGTTGGAGGCGCAAGAATACTAAGGGGAAATCTTTGTGACTAATAGTTGTATTAGGGTCATATTGTTTACACCGACTAGTCCGAAGCCTGAGAGTAGGTGTGTTGGCGGTTAAATTCTTAAGAGTATTCAAACTAGACTAGGTCCCGAGGTTTTTGCTACGAGTTTGTGGTTTCCTCGTTAACAAAATTCTTTTGTGTACTTTACCTTATTTTCCCATTATATTTGACTTGTCATTTATAATTAAAGTATCGTACTTGGTTGTTGATATTGTCTTTCGTTATCTTGTATTGATTCCCTTTGTGTGATTCAATCAGTTACGAAAGAGATCTTGTTCTTGAGTTCTTGATTACAGTAACTGTTCAAGGTTTGACTTATAGGTTGCCTAAAATAAAAGATTGGAGTATACTCGGTACCCTCGTCTTTTCAAAAGTACCTAAGTTTTGTAGGTTATGACCCACAAACAAGTGAATGCGTTCTAATGATAGTCAAAATGTTTATTTTTAACTTTTGGAATCACGACTGTTATTAACACACACACAAAAAAAAATCACCAAAACATGCATTCTTAAATTTGATCGAAGACAATATAACATATCACTGAAACATGCATTCTTAAATTTGAGTTCAACATTTTTTTCAAACACTGCAACATCAAACATGTATTCTCAAATTTGAGTTGAACCTTTTATCAAACAGTTGAGGTTCATATATTTGAAATTATATACCGATATAGATTCCTTACTTCTGTTTTTCTTACATGTTTATCGGGTTATGCCAGCCATCATCTTCTCTAGTGATAAAGTCACCGATGGACCATGAGTCATTGGTTGGTGTCGAAGCTTTCGCCACACCCATAATAAAAACCTGTCTGAACCCTCTTCTGCTTATCCCCTGGTTTTGAGTAAGAATTAGTCATGTTAAACAAAGAAAGAATTATGTTAGTCAAGTACATACATGTGAGTATATCCATTTATATAGGGACAAATATCTATGTCCAATATAAATTATTCACATGATGCTTTCATTGCTCTCCATTTGTTGTTTGTCAACGATCAAATGTATTTGATGATAATCACCCATAGTAATTGCTATTTTGCCTTTACTTTGTCGATTAACATATATTATTCATAATTTATCGATTGTTTTATTTGGGTTAAAAAAGTAGGTTAATAAAAAAATTATAAGTTTGGTGAAAACCTGTGTTTGTTGGATGTCTATCCTATACGAGTTTGCGGTCAAGAAAGCTATAAAAGGAAATTACAAGTTTTGGGTTTACAAGCTATTAAAGCTGTGATTTGATTGAATTATAATCCTTGTATAATCTTGTTAGTCTTGATCAATTAAGAAACAAGATCAAAAATCAAACGAGTATAACAAATAGAAATACACAGTAGTTTTAAATTTTAATTCAATTATCATAAAAGATATGATTGTTCTTCTTCAATGATCAAAATTTCTATTTTAATCTATAATTTTCCCATTTCTTAATAACAACCAAATGACCAATTGTTCTTTATTCTGCAATACACCATATTTGGACCGAGTCCAACCAAACTTTTACTATTTTGAGCAATCTACGGCCGGTTCCTATGGCATAACCAAACAACTGGTTTTGGTTATTTTATCACACTATGGGCCTAGCCAAGAACCGAAATGGCATTGTAAAGTTACATTTTTGCAATTTTGCAATGCGAGGTGGAAAAACCAGCGACTGATAATTCCGCCGGCCTATGTTTTTTCTATCGACCGTCTCTTTTTTCAACGACGCGATGGAAATTCCATCGATATCTAATTGTAATCCAACAACTCAAATTTCTACTCCTATATAAACTCAAACATGTTCTTCATTTTACACATACCTTCTCTCATTTTTTCTCATATCTTCTCTCGATTTCATCCGAATTCGTCCATTTTTTTTGTATTGTCAAATCCACCATCTTCTACTCAGTCATCTTGACCTATATATGAAATACTAGGTAGCTTATCTCAATGATACAGGTGTATCCTAGTCTCTTTAGGAACTTAGTCGACCTCAAGTTAATTGAGGGAAGAACTCTATTTAGGAAAGGATTCCTATATATAGAAGGATTATTTTTAAAGAAGAATTCTTAGAATAGGAGATTTATAGTAGGCTTCGGGAAACCCAACCACTATATATAGAGGGTGCCTAGCTCATGGCTTGGACACCAGAGGCATCTAGTAAATCTAGAGAAGAAGTTTGTGAGGTAACCATCGTGTTGCAAAAGCAAGCTTAGTGAGATTGTGAGCGTGAAAGAGAGAATTATAATATTGTCTTGTTCATAATCTAGAGAAGATATCTTTATTCATAAATCTGTTCTTGTGTCTACGTTTTACCTATTTTTCATCTATTGTTATTCTGAATTCCGCCCTGATAACTCTAGTCATCAAGTGTACGGAGATCATACGTATCAAGTTGGTATCAGAGTGGGTTAGCTCTTTTTAGGGAA
The DNA here is from genome assembly GCA_023529015.1 of Papaver nudicaule. Lineage (NCBI taxonomy): Eukaryota > Viridiplantae > Streptophyta > Magnoliopsida > Ranunculales > Papaveraceae > Papaver > Papaver nudicaule. The sequence continues at coordinate 8,770 of JAJJMA010084350.1, forward strand.
GTATTGTGGTTTATGGTCTTCACTAGATCTCTTTACAAGAAGCTTGATGAGTTACTTGTAAAGCAGGAAGACGTTAAGAGAACAAGGAACCCTAGGATGAAGCCAGGCGAAGAACCTAAGGGTGATGATACTCCGAAGACTACTGAGGAGCAGGTAGCCACGCTACAGAAAGACATGAAGTTAATGCAAACAACTCTTGAAGAGTTGAAGAATTGTATTCTTTCCAATACTCCCAAGCCAAAGACAAAGAAGAGCAAGACTCCATCTGAGGCTGCGGATGATGAGAAAGAAGAAGATGAACCATAGGATGAGGAATAAGAAGATATAGGGGATGAAGAAGAAACCAAAGAACCTAAAGAAACCAGAACTCTTGGTAAGAAACAAAGTAATAATCTCAAAATCGATTTATGTGTTGAAATTCCATACTTTGATGGGAGTATAGACGTAGAGAAATTAGATGATTGGATAGAGCATCTAGAGACGTATTTTTCCTTTTACAAGTTCAATTCAGGAAGAAAGATTGCTTGTACGACATTGAAGCTACAAAGGCATGCTCTAATGTGGTGGAAAGCTTATAGAAGACAAAACCAAGGAGCATTGTCGTGGAAGAAGTTCAAGGAAGTCATAAGGAAACAATTTTATCCGGTTGGCTACCTTGAAGAAAGATGGATCAAGTGGTACAACTTGAAGCAAGCATACAACCAATCCGTGCAAGAATATACTTCAGAATTTTAGAATCAAGCTACGGTTTTAGATTTGGACTTAGGAGATAATGTTATCTATATGAAGTACATCTATGGGTTCCATGAGTATATACGGAAGGAGTTGAAGATGTTTTCAGTCGATACTATCGCTGAAGCAAGCGTAAAATCCCATGCCATTGAAAGTAAGCTTAAGAAGACTGACTCTAAGGGAAACCCGAAGGTGAAATCTGGAGGTACCAGCGTCAAAGGAGGTGAAAGAAGCAAAGACGAAGGGAAGTTCAATGACAAAGGAGGTTTGTCTTGCACACATTGCAAGAAAACATGGCACGTAGTAGACAAGTGTTGGGAAAAGCATCCTCATCTTAAGCCGAGAGGGACACAGAAGAGAGAAGCCAAGAAGAACACACTAGTTTCTCATACTCCAAAAGAAGTTCAAGGACTGACCGAACCTAACTCGAAGCTTTCTCTAATGACCGGAGCAACAGAAGGACCTACAAGAGATGATCCTAGGGAACGGCTCTTCATTGTGAAGATGCAAGTTAAGACAACATTAGTTGATGTTGTTATTGACCTAGGAAGTCAGAAGAATTTACTTTCAAATTCTTTAGTACAAAAGCTAGGGTTGAAGACATTTAAACATCCAAATCCATATCTGTTAGGATGGCTCCAAAAGGAATGAGGGTTACAAGTTTCGCAGCAGTGTACGTTCAAGTTTGCTCTAGATGAGTCCTACATTGACGAGGTTACATACGACGTAGTGCCTTTGGATGTATGTCATGTTGTACTGGGAAGTGCTTATTTATGGGACAGTGATGCTACTCTACAAAGAAGGGAGCAGAAGTACACCTTTAAGAAAGAAGGTGAAGTTTATGTAATACGGGCTATAGAGTCTCCCTTTGAAGCAGAAAGTATGATTACATCCACTCGGGCTAAGCGGTTGGTGAATGCTAGCACCAAGTTTATTCTCCTTGTGATCTGTTCTCTGGAAGAGAAGCCGAGTAGAGTTTGTTTGACTACTTTGTCTAAACAACAAGAAGACGACCTAGATAGGTGAAGATGAAATATGAAGATTTGTTTTCATAAATCAAGGGGTTACCACCGAAGAGGAGTGTGGAACATGAGATCATGTTGATGGGAGAAAGTTCTCTACCTAATGTAGGGCTCTACCGCACATCTGTGGAAGAATCCGAGGAGATAAAGAGACAACTCTTAGAACTTCTAGAATTAGGAGTTATAGTACCTAGTGCTTCACCTTGTGGATCATCCGTGTTGTTGGTGGCGAAGAAGGATGGATGCTGGCGTATGTGTATAGATTACCGAGCCTTGAACAAGATCACAGTCAAGAACCGCTACCTGTTACCACAGATAGATGACATGATGGATCAACTTGAGAGTGCTCGAGTCTTTACAAAGTTGATCTTAAATCTGGTTATCATAAAGTGAGAGTTCGAGAAGATGATACATGGAAGACTGCTTTCAAGACCAAACAAGGCTTGTTCGAATGGTTGGTGATGCCATTTGGTTTGTGTAATGCTCCAGCGACGTTTATGCGTTTGATGAATGATTTGTTATGACCCTTTGTATAAGATTTTGTCATTGTCTACTTGTATGATATCCTCGTATATAGTAGAACTTGGGAGGATCATCTCGTTCATGTTGAGAAGGTATTTCAAGTGTTACATGAAGGCCAACTGAAGTTGAACGAAAAGAAGAGTGAGTTTGGAAAAAAAGGAGTTGGTATATCTCGGTTTCATTGTTGGTGGTGGAAAACGTAAGATTGATCCAAGGAAGGTTGAGGTGATCACTAAGTGGCCAAGACCTAGCACGGTGACTGAAGTCAGAAGTTTCTTGGGAGCTTGCACATACTTGCGCAAGTTTATTAAGCATTTTTTTTATTATTGCTGGGCCACTACATGGTATGACGGGGGCTACGGCAAAGTTTGATTGGCAGCAAACCCATGAAGACGTTTTTCAGTTACTTAAGAAGAAGATTTCAGAAGCACCGGTATTAGCTTTACCTAATTTACAACGTACTTTTGAAGTTGAATCCGACGCTTATTACTATGCATTAGGAGGAGTGTTGCTACAAGATGGTAACCCAGTGAAGTACCATTCCGAATTGTTCTCGGGTGCTATTAAGAATTATCCACCTTACGATAAGGAATTATATGCCTTGTATCAATGTGTTAAACGTTGGAGAGTGTATCTCTTAGGTAAGAAGTGGTAGTGCACTCGGATCATAAACCATTGGAGTATCTACATGCACAAACCAAGTTACAACAAGCTCGACACATGAAGTGGATGTCCTACTTGATGGCATTTCATATAATCATCAAGTACAAGAAGGAGTTATAAACTAGTTGGCCGATATGTTGTCAAGACCGCCGGTTAGTTTATTGGTGGCTATGCGGATTCAACCAATGATTCCTCAAGAGTATGCTGATACGCACGCATCCAGTAAAGACTTCAATAAGGTGTTAGAGAAGCACATACATCCCGAGTTGCTGGACACTTTGGGATAAATAAAACGCTGTTCAACTACGCCGTTATGTATTTTGGCCAAAGATGCAAGATGATGTGGCTAAGTTTGTTCGAGGTTGTAAGTTGTGTTGCACATCTAAACCCTCAAACATGAAACATATGTTGTATCTACCATTAGCGGTACCATCAAGACCTTGGGAGAGTATTTCTATGGATTTCCTTGGTGTATTGCCGAAAACCAAGTCGGGTCATGATTACTTGTTCGTTGTGGTTGACCGGTTCAGCAAGATGATTGCATTAATTCAATGTACAAAGACGGTGGCAGGAGCGGGTACATCAAAGCTCTTTTTCGAGCATGTGTGGAAGCATTTCGGGTTACCTACCTCGATTATTTCTGATAGGGATAGTCGGTTTCTTAGTCACCTTTGGGATTCTTTGTGGAGGATGATGGAAACTAGGTCGAAGAAGAGTACAACTTTTTATCCACAAACAGACGGGCAGACAGACGTAGTCAATAGGACTATGGTTCATATGTTACGGGGATATAATTCTAAGCATCCTAAGACTTAGGATGAGAGTCTACCATATCTACAGTTTGCTTTCAATAGAGCCGTTCACAGTTCTTCGAGAAAGTCTCATTTCGAGACGTTTTATGGCTACTTACCGCCTAGTCCTTTCGATTTGGTGTTTTCAAGTGATACAACGGTTGGGGGAAAAGAAGGAAGTGAGAGACAAAAGGCACATAAGTTCTTGGAGAAGATTTCTCAAATTCATGCGACCGTTGAAGCACAATTGAAGAAGTCACAAGCCAAATACAAGGCAAAACATGACAAGCATCTTGTTCCTTGTAATTTCGGTGTTGGTGACATGGTATGGTTGAAGTTAGGTAAGGAAAGGTTGAAGAGGGAAGGTAAGAAGTTGAAGCCATTGAGGTATGGACCCGTTTTGTATTCTCGACCAGATTGGTGAAAATGCCTTTCGTCTCGATTTACCACCTTATTTAGGAATGTACTCAGTCATTAATGATTAATACTTGAAGTTGTTTGAGCCACCGTTACTGGATGATGATGGGGATGACAAGATGATCTTATTGTGCGTAGAAGGATTATGGTTTGATCGAGAGGAGCCGCTGAAAGAAGATTGCATTTTGGAGCGAAGAGTGACTAAGACACGACAAGGAGAAATAGAAGCTTTCCTAATTGGATGCCAAGGTCAAGTTCCCAGCAAGGCTAAGTGGTTCAACAAGGAGAAAGGAACTCTCGAGTTCCCTAACCTCCATTTCTAACTTTCACCGGAGTTCAAGTTCTTAATGGGGGGGACCCATGATACAGGTGTATCCTAGTCTTTTTAGGAACTTAGTCGACCTCAAGTTAATTGAGGGAAGAACTCTATTTAGGAAAGGATTTCTATATGGAGAAGGATTCTTTTTAAAGAAGGATTCTTAGAATAGGAAATAGATTCCTAGTAGGCTTCGGGAAACCGAACCACTATATATAGAGGTGCCTAGCTCAGAGCTTGGACAGCGGAGGCATCTAGTAAATCTAGAGAAGAAGTTTGTGAGGTAACCATCGTGTTGCAAAAGCAAGCGTAGTGAGATTGTGAGCGTGAAAGAGAGAATTGTAATATTGTCTTGTTCATAATCTATAGAAGATATCTTTCTTCGTAAATCTGTTCTTGTGTCTACGTTTTACCTATCTTTCGTCTATTGTTATTTTGAATTCCGCCTTAATAACTCTAGTCATCAAGTGTACGGATATCATACGTATCACTCAAAAGAACCTAAAAAAAAAAATCGGCAAGTTCAACTCTTGCTACTCAATCCGTAGATGAGATAATGATAAATTTAAGTCAGCATGAACCAAATAAAAATTCATCATTGTCTTCCCATGCCACTCAGTCATCGGATTCTCCTCATATAATACCAAACTTTATTTTACTCGGTACTCCTCCAGCATCTCCCAAATATCAGCACATAAACGATAAGTTGATCAATAACTACTACTTCATTGAACCTTCATCTACATCTCCTCCTTCATTTTCTCCTCCTCAATTTAAGAGATGGTATCCTTCTTCTCCTAGACCAGCATTAAAGCAATACAAAATCACCAGCATAAGCTAACTGATTTGACATTCTGTTAATCTCATTAATCAAAGCAGGGATATATTATCACCTTGAACGAGAAAAACAAGTTTAGTTCTCAATTGAACTGCATGAGTATATAATGCTCGACCAGATATCCTCAATGTTGGTCCATAATTGAGGAGTACGTAGTAGATATCGAGAAATAGGGGATGGCAGCATCGGAAATGATTGTATTAAGCCACATCCTGATTGTTGCATCTTCAGCACACCAATTAGTGTATAATGGATTTTCAACTCCACTAATTAGTTTGATTTCTAGCATTAGTAAAATGAGCATGACAACTATGAAATCCGTCAAGATACTCATCAATTTATACTTCTGGATAACAAGATCAAGAAGATTCTTCCGTGTGATGTAATTTTCTTCTGTAAATTTAACATGAGTCATTGGCACATTTGAAAAAGAATTTCCAGTTGGATTCTCCATTATAGACATTGATGTAGAATAATATTCATGAACCATTCAACAATTTAAGGGAGAAATGAGTAAAAATATCAATAAACAATTATAAGAAACAAGGATGTTTCTCAGCCTGATACCACAACAAAACTAACAATAAAAAATAAAGTGATTGGAAAATCCATTAATGGAGACAAACAAAGCTTTGAGTATGTGAATCATTTTACAAGATTTCATTAGATAACAAAAGAAAAGACTAACGACTTTTATACGAAAGGGAAAACATAAAAAGAAAACAAGAAAAAAATGATAACAAAAAATGATAAGATGGCTAGAAGAGAACCAATAAAAACCAATAAATATTGGCACACAGATTACCAATCTGTCACTAACCTAAGTTGTCGATAAGAAGGGGGATGGATGCATCTGAACCATTGATAAGAGGGGGTTTCTTTTATATATCCTCAAGAAGTTCACATTTTGGCGCTCATTTCTGAAACCCTGAAACCCTCACTCATCATCATGTTTCCCTTTTTCTATTTTCAATCTGATTCTCTGAGAAGTAGATTTAGGGCACCAATTTCTCGAATCCCACCATCAATTCCACGAATTTCACTACCAAGAGTTAATCCACCACCACCACAACCATCATTCGTTGGTGTTTCCTGGGTTGTTATTCAAAACAAACAGAGAAGAGATATTTGATTAAGGTTTTCAGTGATTTATTTATGAAATCGAAAGATGGTGGTGGAAACAAAGTAATTAGATTTATCAAAGAATTACTTCATCTTGGTTGGATCTATATAAGAGATCATGTTTTAAAGCCTTTGGTGATCTTTATTGGATTTGGAATTGTTATCTTTGTGTTGGCTAGATGCATTCTCAATCACGATCGACCAAAAAGGATGCTGAGAGAGATGTTTAACATCAACTTTGTAGATCCGGAGTACACTGTACAACAGATTTTGGATCGTCACTTACGCGACCACCGGATTATCTCATCAACTGAGTCTTTGTAACACGGAATAAAATTGAATCGAAGTATGTTTTAGATGAATTTGATAGTGAGCATCAAAGGTATGATATACTTACCTCAAATATTTGTTGCATATTTGTGTAATTTAACTTAATCGAATCAAATCACTTATGTTATTAAAACGCAAGGATAAATCACCATTACCAGAAGTATTATCATTCAAATTTCCTTTAGCAAAAACAAGAGGCATACTCTTGTTGTTGCTTAAATTGTTGTTAATGATGTTGTTGTTGTATTTCTAGTTGAAACCATTAAAAGTATAGAAATATTGTTCATAAAAGATGAATTTTGTCAATAAGTTCAATAACAAAAACAAAAAATAAAATAACAGAAAGATGTACTATTTTGTTAGGTGAACAACATAATAACAGTTAAATAACAAGTGATCTGATGTGGATGCTGAAGTGGCAGAATTCAGAAACGACTCAGCTAACCACGTCATTAAAATGAATTTTCGTAATTGAAGGAGATTATTATATTTTGTTTCCTGAAGGAAAAAAAAACTTTTATCCATTGATTGGATTATCTAATCCTTGTATAATCTTGTCATTCTTGATCGATTTAAGAAACAACATATAAAATCAAAGGTATATAACAAACATATAATACATAGTTCTTTTAAGTTTTAATTCAATAATCAATCAAAGATATGATTGTTCATATTTAATGATCAAAATTTATATTTTCAATCAATCATCTTTTCATTCCATAAAAAACAACCAAATGACCAAAATGTTCTTTATTCTGCAATACACCATGTTTGGACCTAGTCCAATCAAACTTTTATTATTAACTGAAATTGAAAAGCTTTAAACAATTTTAGAAACAGTTTTGGGTTAAAGAAAGTTTGCGCTAGATTTTAGTAAGTTATGTAATGTGTTTTTGGTAAGTTATGTTAGAGCATGGATCGGTCAACCTCACTAAGTGTTGGTATGTCAAGCTTAGTTGTCAACTTTAGTAATCAAAACTCGGCCGCTAAACAACACACATTAGGTAAGGTCATCATTGAGTTAGCTTTAGGTATTGGAAGATTTTGGTAGGATTTAAAATCACTATTTGAAGAGTTGAAGAAGACTGAAGATCAAACGAAGACATCTGGCTTCATCATTCAAGAGGTTAGTGAATCTTAATATAACACGATTCCATTATCTTTTATACTTGTGCTACAAAAGACAAAAACATAACTCATTACTGAAGCTTTACGTTATGACTTGATCACTTGTGATCAGTGCGTCTTAAGATATAACTCTGCTTTATCGCTTGCGATATTGTTGTTGAAGTTATGACGTTCCATATTGCTAAGAGCATTTTTTTCTTCTCCATCTCTAAGTAATATAAGGTTTTTCTTAAAACCGTCGAGTTGGCTAAAGCAGTTGTGATGTTGTCTCGGTGGTATTACGAGATTTAATCCATCACAGTATTGTGTCTCTACTTACCTAGTCTGACTCTGTCGGATTGATTAGTACGTACTTGTATGAGCTAAATGTAAGAGCGATCGTGACTCACACTTATGTTGTGTATACTCGATATACTGTTGTTCTGAGTTCGAATACTATGTCATGGTTTGGCTCTGATTACTGAAGTTATGAATCATTTATTTGATTCTCGATATATGAACATCTTGTACGCCATATCATACTTTTAGATTTTGAAACCATATTGAAAAAGCGGGGATACCGAGATATACCACCAACTTTTAGTTTTCGTGAACCTAATTGATTTTAGTTGTTTGAACGATCTCACAAATCCATATTCAAACAACAACCTGAGTATAGTTCAGAGAACCGAACCCTAACAAGAACGTAGTTCTTGTAGATCTCAGTAGAGATGGGTTCACTCAAAGGTTATAAATCAACAAACTTGCAATTACTTCAATTATATAGATCAGAGACAATATAATGCGGAAGGGAAAAGTACTGCAAGACACCAGAATTTTGTTAACGAGGAAACTGCAACCCTAGCAGAAAAATCATGGGACCTCGTCCAGATGTGAACACCCTTAGTATGAACGGTATATAGACGCTAGCCTACTCTCAGACTTCGGACTGGACTGTATCGAGACTGAATTTTCCCTACAAGCAACTCAGCTACCAATGTGCTCCTACGTCTCTTGGCTCCCGCAGTAGCCTACGTACTTGATTCCCCTTGCTGACGTCCTTTACAGGCCTAAGAGTTGCTCCACTTCCCTTCGTGAAGACTAGCGCTACCCTGCCTCTAGTAGGACGCCTAAAAGTATCCAAGTAATCAAACAAGAATACGATTGTGATTTCCTTTAGACTTAAAGTCAAGGTTAATGGAAATCGATATGTTGAATAGGGCTTATTGATCTAGCCTAAACAACTTTACCTCCAAACGCGAGACGAACCTAGTATGAAACCTAGTTCGTGAATATGCGTTGGGAACTTTTAGGGTTTACGATTCAAGATCTACCTTACGAAGTTTCTATCAAATCTTGGTCGTGATAGGATTGAAAACATTCAATCGACCCAAGATACATGATGGAATTTTACTTCCAACCTGTGCTTCACGATCCTCAGGTGAAGTCTTTCAATAGTCGTAGTCCAAAAGGACTTCGAGATGACGACCAACCTTTATGCAAGGATACACAGATGTGTAGAGGATTGAGATTGTATCTTGCAGAAGGTCATCTATTTATAGTGCTCACCAAGGGAGGCTTTGCTTAAAGTTTAAGCAACCTTGAGTAGGGCTCAAGTACGTTTCGGAACTAAGAAGGTCCATAACTTGATTACCCATTCTCAATCTTCTATGAACTTTGGACTAAGCCAAAAGTTAAAGAAGACTCAACCTTATTTGAAGGTTCGCAACTTCTGGTCCAATTCTTGTTTGGACATCGCTTTGCGACTTCTGGTCCAAATACTTGTTTGAACATCGCTTGGATTAAGTTGTTGAATTCCATGGGCCAAGTAATGAAGAGTCCGAGAACCAATAATGCCTAGAACAAAAACTTCAATGATATGAAAGTTTGGAAGTTTTCTCATGGTTTATATGTACGCGTTCATGAACGCGTTCATAGAGCAGTCAATAGAGTTCAGGAGAATTCAGGAACTCGTATGTACGCGTTCATACAGACTTTCGTTCGTTCTCTGAAATGCCATACAAACACATGGACACGTTCACCGTTGTGGTCAATTTCAAGAGACAATCCAACATACTCTACCTATACATATTATCACAAGTGTGAAAAATGCAAAGGCGAAAATCCTAGAATACATTTGGATCATATAAACAACATCATAGACTATTGGTATGATAGAAATGGTAAATACGATACGGAATAGAAAAACCTTTCTAACCTTTAGCGAGGACGTTATGATTTATCAAGTAGTAAGCTTCGGTCTTTGTCTTCATCAGTCTTCGTCTCGATTACCTAAAACTATCCTAGTCCGAGGTTGTAGAGTAAACTTATCAAGGATTGTGTTTTTGTCTCATAAACTTGACAACTGACTTGAGATAGCAATATCAGTGGATTCAACCGAGCAATGATCTAACACATACTCTTGATTATCTCATCTTATGGATTTGTAGAGTTTGAAACCTTGTTAGGCATTGTCCGGTGAAACCCACTAGCATTGGTATGTCAAGATGGTTGTCAGTTTTAGGTGTCAAAACACAATCTTGATTTAGCCTACTAGAGTTTAGATTTCGGAATTGGGATATAGACAAAGTAATAGAGACCTTGAAGACGAAGACTGTGAAGACAAAGAAGACATCAATTATTCTTCATCGACAAAGGTTAGTAGGAGTTATGACTTTTATGGAAATTCTTCTATTCTACTTATTTTATCTTTCGAAATAGTCGGCTACTTTAGTAGAGATACTAATAGCGATTGAGATCGTGTTCTTGTCTACATGACCATGTGTTACATTGGTATTTGTTCCCACGAATACTAAGGTTACAAGAATGCATGAGATAGATTCCATACCATCTTTCCATAGCAATGGTTTGCTTGCAAATCACTTGTAGGATATGGGTGAATTTGAAGGAGTACTCTTGAGCAAGAGTCCAGTGGATTATAGTTGAGGGCGTATAACACGTCTAAGTACTGGCCCAGCCCAGAACTTCCAGCGAATCCAGTTAAACCCTAATTCTGAGTAACGACTTTTCCCGAACCGGTCCGTGAAAAGTGACTTTGGATTTCACTCTTGAGTTCCAAAGCATCAATTTGTACACGTACATGTACATGAACCACATATTCGATGTATTAGGTCGTAATTCAGAAGGGCGGTTCCCGAACCGTGCACGATGAATATTCTCTGGAATTTCACACGGGTTAAACTCTGACTCCTTTATCTCTTAGTTGGACTTGGTTATCACGAATATATCTTCTGTGGTCCATCTAACGATTCTTAATGTGTCAATAAGATAAAGATTATCTCTGGTCTGTTGGATTTCTATCTTGAAGTGGTTAAGAGCTAATAAACCACTTGGCAGATAAATGTTTAATGAATTCCAATTGAGATAAATCTCTGTTTACTTGGTTTGCAAGTTAGGGTTTCCTAAACTTGTGGGACAGGTAACTAGTTGCTTTATTCCTAAGCAACCTATCTTATTAAGTGCTATAAATAGAGGGTTTCAGGACGAAAAACCACAAGCATCAAGCATCCGTGAAGTTTCTCTGAGGAATTGATCGTAAACTCTCATCACTTAGATGAATGCTTGTTGTGGTATAGTCATCCTCTATTAGGTAGCAGTTCCTCTGTGGGATTTACCTAACAACTATAAAGACTTCTATTGAGAGTTGAGAAGAACATATAGGAGATTTAGACCTTAGTTGTTGAAATCGGATTAACTTGTAACCTTAGTAACCTGATCACGTTCTTGTCTATTCTACGGTCCTTCTCTTCTGATATAAGGCCATTCAAGAACTGATACGTTACACACAGGGTTGAAAGAAAGCAACGTACGGCTGCACTCGGTGTTGTAAGACCTAGTTAGCTCCAGTTGTATAAGTTTCTTAAGTGATTCTTTTTACAACTGAGGTAGAGACAAGTTGGGCATAGTTTACTCGGTTTACTTGTCAGCCCCCGCTTGTAAGTAGATTTCCGTATGACCAGGAGCAATCCGAAGGAAGTCACTTTGTGTATGTCAAACTGATGGAGGACAGTTCAAACATACAGTTAATAATTGAGGTTGCGAAGCCGAAATTGTTGACACAAGCCTTTAACAACGGTTAAAGCAACTACTAGGCCTGTAAAGGGCGTCAGCTAGGGGAATCAAGTGCGTGACGATCTGTGGGGGATCTAGAGATGTAAAGAGTGCGACAGTAGCCAGTTCGCTTGGAGGGTTGGAATTGGTCTCTGATACATCCCAGACCGAAGTCTTATACTAGGCTAGTGTTTGTAGACAGTTTGTACTGTGCGGTGTTCAACTGGACGAGATCCCGAGGTTTTTCTACAGGTTGTAGTTTCCTCGATAAAAAAAATCTCTGGTGTCTTGTGTGCTTTACTTTCCGCATTATATTATCTGATTATATAATTAAAGCAAACACAAGAAGTAAGTTATTATTAACCTGATTGTTGTCCCCAATATATCCAAAGGATTTACCAAGACTTTGTCTTGCGTCGGACTGATCACTTGTGATCCAAGCTTAGGTTTACAGATCTGGATATTGATTTTTGAGATCGTCCAGATCTGACCATAAGACTCACGAGCCTAAACGAAATGTTAGAGTATTTCGGTACCCCTGATTTTTCAAACCTCAATGTAGGTTTTGGTAAAACTAAACTTTGATTTCAAAACCATAATCTGGTTTTCACATCCATGAGCTATTCGGTCTAAAACTTAAAATATGACCAATTAGAGAACATGAGTTCGAAGTGACTTGAGAATCGAGACCAATGAGTCTTGACCATGTGAGTTCTAAAAGGTCGAAAAGACCCTGGGGTTTCCTAAAGGTTTATATGAACCAGGAAATATAACCCGTGCGTCAAGGAAAAAAAGGTGTGATGTTGAAACCTCTCTGACCACATGGACTCTCAAGTTCAACACCAAACATTTGTGACTAGACTAATATGTGTTTCTTGTTTCGAAACCTTAACCAAGGTTGTTAAAACAAAATCCAATGTTTGAACCTAACTTTGGTTTTGCTATGTGGAAATTTGATTTGGGAACCTTAATTCGGTTTTGGTCATATGAACTCTAGTATACGAAACCTTAATTTGGTTTCTGCCAAACAATATGTAGATTTTGAAACCTAAAAATGGTTATCTCAGAATGCGTATTTTCGAAGTTCAAACTCTACCATTTTGATTTGTGCTTCAACGAATTAATGATTTGATTTCTCGGTTTGAAGTTTGAATTCGTTCATCTTTAATGTACAACTAAGTTGGTTTGAGTCATAGTCGGAAATATGGTTTGTCGCTCACATGATTTTTAATCAATATTAGTTCTTCGTATGGATATTACTCGATCAAATATTCATTTGATTTATCATTTGATGTTTTGATTTGAATTCTTGGATATCATGAACGTGGTCATCTATATTGGAATCGAGAATTCGGGAGATTCAACATTTTGCTATTACTCGTTGAATCATGCACTATACTGGTATATCTTTTTGTGTGATTCGGAATGTCCATTGAACCTATGTGTTCACCTAAGCTTAACACACAAGGCTTTTCCTCGTCCGTTTATGCGGAAAGTTGAGCCACGTTAGACCAGATCCCACTTCCACCTAGGATCGTTCTGGCCCGTCCAGCAAAGCCTAGGAAGTGATGTCGACATTATCAAAGCTGATGACAACATTTGGAAGTAATAATACCTTAAGGAGATTTTCGAAACAAAATGACACGTTTTCGAATTGAGCTCTTTCTCTGGGAGAATATTTGGTAAGAACCATGTAACTGTCTAAAATCCCAAGGGTAGATCTTAGACAGTACACCCAAATAATCATACACAAGCATACGCAGAATCATACATACATAAAATAGTAAAGAGATAAGGGTTAGTGATACTTGACAGCGAGATTACTTGGTTCGTCCTCATTAATGAGGCTTACATCCAAGGGTTTCCACTAGTATAAGTATGATTACATCGCTCACCTTACAAATCTTATTAGTATGATCCCTCACTTAAGAACCCTAATCTCAATGCCGGGTTAAGAAGAGCAAATAAGCTAAGTTACTTTTCCTCTCTCTAAACCAGACCAAGAAATGTCCAACCCTTCAAATAGAGGGCTCTCTCACTATTTATAGACGTTTTACATAATGGACGACAGCTAATACAGACAACGACCCTACTGACACTTATTTGTATTCACTCGCCGACAGATAAAGTCGGCGACCTTACTTTATGTTCTATAAACATTGGCGATCGAATATTCTTTGGATAAGGATTGCTGACGCAGCTTCCATTGAGTCAACGAGTCAGCCCTGACAATATATCAGTTCTGACTCTTCTTAAATGCTCAGCTACTTCCCAACCACCCGGTGGTCACGTATCTTTATTCGCTGATTGAGGCTTCGCCATCCTTTTCCTCGTAAGCTCTCGCCATACTTCCACTCGCCACGTTATACTTCTACCTTTGAGCACATATGTCGCCGCGCATCTTTGTTGGTGATTTCATGCTTCTCCGTGGTAACCTTCTTATATGACTTAACCTCTAAGAAGTTTTTATGGGATGGAGGTATTTTCTACACTCACATTTTGCCTTTTTCATTTTCAAGAGTGGTAGTCGTCGGGGGTGAAACTTTTTTAACTCGTCGAAAATACCAAACCTTTCCTCCTCCGCTTGTTACTTTTTCCCACGATCTTATCATGCACTAACCGCTTTTACTTTGACCGGGTAACTTGATG
>JAJJMA010084401.1:0-22412 GCA_023529015.1 Papaver nudicaule
AGATGTGTAGAGGATTGAGATTGTATCTTTCAGAAGGTCGTTTATTTATAGTGATCACCAAGGGAGGCTTTGCTTAAAGTATAAGCAACCTTGAGTAGGGCTCAAGCAAGTTCCGGAACTAGGAAAGTCCATAGCTTCAATACCCATTTCAATCTTCTAAGAACTTTGGACTAAGCCAAAAGTTAAAGAAGAATCAACCTTGTTCGAAGGTTCGCGACTTCTGGTCCAATGCTTGTTTGGACATCGCTTTGCGACTTCTGGTCCAAATACTTAGTTTGAACATCGCTTGGATTAAGTTGTTGAATTCTATGGGCCAAGACACAACAAGTCCGAGAACTAATTATGTCTAGACCGAAAACTTCAAGATATGGAAGTTTGAAGTTTTCGCATGGCTTATGTGAACGCGTACACAGAGCAGTCCTTAGAGTTCAGGAGAATTCAGGAGAATTCTTGAACTTGTATGTACGCGTTCATGAACGCGTTCATACAGACTTAGCTCGTTCTCTGAAATCTCAAAGGTGGCATATGTACATGTACGCGTTCATGAACGTGTTCACCGTTGGGGTTGTTTTCAAGAGACAACTAAACATACTCTACCTATACAAATTATCACAAGAGTGACAAATGCAAAGGCGAAAATCCTAGAATACCTTCGGATCATATAAACAACATCATAGACTATTGGTATGATAAAAATGGTAAAAACGATACGGAAAGGGAATACCTTTCTAACCTTCAGCGAGGACGTTATGATTTATCAAGTAGTAAGCTTCGGTCTTCATCTTCATCAGTCTTCATCTCGATTACCTAGAACTATCCTAGTCCGAGTTGTAGAGTAAACTTATCACAGATTGTGTTTTTGTCTCATAAACTTGACAACTGACTTGAGATAGCAACATCAGTGGGTTCAACCGAGCAATGCTCTAACACTTACCTAAAGACAATCGCCTACGCAGACACATCTCTATAGCTCAGGATGCAACCCATTCTACGAGCCGAATGTACTCTCTACGAGTTCTCTCTTATAACTCCCAGTGGAGAGGATAAAATCATGGTGCAGTATCGATAACCTCACCAACACATAAACCCATTAATCTGCTTCATATCGACATCACCTCGAATTCCTCGATATCAGAACTAGATTGCTCAATGGTACATGGTGAAGAGTTAACAGAGACGCATCCTCATGGATTTTCTCTGAAAATATGACTCAACATCCGAGTCTCAATGAAAACCTCAGAAATACCGAAGCTGTAGGCCTGTCCAGGGCTCTCTAAGAGGCATGCAGCAGCCTAAACAGGCTTAAGAAGACCACACTCTAAACACAGAATGGTCTAATATACCATGGATAAACAAACCATGACTTGAAGCACACTGTAGAACAAGCGCATGCATACGCCATAACGCAAGTGCATGCATACGCCGTAGTGCAAGCGCGCATAGCCATTGCGTAAACACACAAACACGTTCCAGCCGAAGTGGCAACACGAGAAGACTAACCTTAGTCAGACTCCAAGGACACCAGCCATGGCGCCACAACAAAATAAATTACCTTGGCCACGGGCCAAGGCTTAGCTCCAAAAACCGTGGTGCCACAACCTTGGCCAAAGGCCAAGGCCTTGGTCTCCAAGGACCATGGCGCTATGGACTATGGCGCCACAACTTCTGGCCTTGGCCGAGAGCCAAGGCCGTAGCCTCTTGGACCATGGCGCCATAATTCATGGCGCCATGAAATTTAACCTTGGCTCAAGGCCAAGGTGCTACAATACAGGCGCCATATCCATGGTGCCATGAGTTCCTGGCCTTGGCCAATGGCCAAGGCCACTCCTATACACCCACTATGCGTGTCTCAAAAGCGCCACACTCACGCTGGTCACGGTCATAATCGCACGACACTGCTCAAACTCAACACAACTACGCAACATCTGCACATCACTCGAGATATCAAAACATCACACGGGGGGATAACTTTAGGGGTATTGGTCTGGCGGTCTACGACAGTTAGAAAGAAAATGATAGAGATGATGGACAGTTACGAGAAGGTGGTGCTGAGTGGACATGTTCTACACGATTCTAGCAGTTACAGCACAACTCATGTCCTCCACTCCTCCACTCTTCCACGACTTCCACCTTCTCTGTCGAAAGATCAGGGTGAGTTCAACACTATAAAATAGAGGCTTCCTCTATCTTCCAAGGCAAGAACAACCAGAATATTCAGAACACTCGAATACACCAGAGCCACAGAGCAAACACCTGAGCAATTCAACATACTTCTAGCTTTGGAGATTTCCAGTCACCTTCACGACGGAGATCCTGAACTCTTACACCCAAAACACATCCTCAACCTGATCTCAAGTTTCTTCGTTGTTTCCCTCCCTAGATCAACCTCTATCCTCTTTGTGACCGAAGCAGGACGTGAACGCCCATTGACTTGGTTTTGTCTTGTTCGACTTTGATCTCGAGCACTACAAAAGTACCCAGAGACGGTGCATTGTTTTTCCAGGTAAAAACAGGGTCGTATTTCGTCGTTTGTCAACCTTCCCTTCCTCCAGGCCATCTTGTGGGAACACTATGTGGAGTATGCTCCGCAGGGTGGTCTCCCTTCAGATTTGTTGGAGCACGCCAGAATCATGTGGTGGATTGATAAGCAAACCAAGGATTCGGTGAAGCTAATAGATCTTTTGGATAAGGAAGAGAGTGTATGTTTTCGTCTGTGGTGTGGTATTCCTGATGATAGAGTCTTTCAACTTCAGACTGCTGCAGAGACTGAGGAAGTCGTCTTGCGTTCCGGATCTTGCGGTGTTACTAGCATCGAGGACGAAGGGCAGCAGGTGTTCATGTATAGTAGCGTCTCAAGTTTCATCCTT
This sequence comes from Papaver nudicaule, assembly GCA_023529015.1. Lineage (NCBI taxonomy): Eukaryota > Viridiplantae > Streptophyta > Magnoliopsida > Ranunculales > Papaveraceae > Papaver > Papaver nudicaule. The sequence goes on from JAJJMA010084401.1 coordinate 2,868, forward strand.
GGCTTTTATCAAGGTGAGTTGGTGAGGCATGCGTACAACATTGACAGAGCAGCACGGTTCATGGGATTCGATCAAGACGTGCCCTTGGACCTCTCCCTCCCTCCTTCTAAGGACGACTTACGCGAATACTTAGACCCTACTCAGGATCCTGGGAGGAAGGTCATCTTCTTGGTTGCTGGTAGACCGCTGAGGGTCACTCCCGAATTCAGCAAATTCTGGGATTACACTTTGTTGGCTCTGGGCAACTTCGTGAAAAAGGTGAACACAGATGACAGGACCACATTCACTGTGACACCTCAGGTAAACCCCCTTTTTGAATGCTCATATATACGCTTTTATTCGTCTCGCCTTTATTAACCGGGATTCTTTTCTTTGGTAATATATGGCGCCTCCTCCGGTCGTCCAACCTAAGAAGAGGATTAAGAGTAACAGGATGGAGTTACCTGAGGGTCGCATTGTTGATCCTTCCCCAGTGATGGGCTCGTATCCCTTTCCATATCAGGTGAGTTGTTCGCGTCTTGGTGGAGTTCCTTGTTACGTCTGTCTTGGTGGAGTTCCTTTTCACATATACGCTTTTATTCGTCTCGCCTTTATTAACTGGGATTCTTTTCTTTGGTAATAGATGGCGCCTCCTCTGGTCGTCCAACCTAAGAAGAGGATTAAGAGTAACAGGATGGAGTTACCTGAGGGTCTCATTGTTGATCCTTCCCCAGTGATGGGCTCGTGTCCCTTTCCAAGTCAGGTGAGTTGTTCGCGTCTTGGTGGAGCTCCTTGTTACGTCATGTCTCTTTATAATTTAGTTGCTTGAACTTTCCGTGCATTGTGCAGGATCCTGTGTCGAAGGTGCACGTCGACGTTGCGGAGTCCCTAGCTGTGGCCGTGGGGGTTGAGGTGGATGAGTCAACTGGTGCCGACATCCATGCTTCTTCTCCCAGTGAGGTTGTCGATCGTGAACTCATGCAGGTGAGTCTTACTGTTTCTGGCCGCCTTTGCCGACAGTCCCTTTTTTTTTTAGGGTTTGTCTTCGTATTGCTAGTGTTTAACTAACAATTCTCGGTCTTGTGTTCGCAGGAGGGGGAGCATGGGGGCCACTCCGGTGTTGCTAGCGCGGAGAATGTTGAAACGCTCGAAAGTGAGGGTAACTTGGATGACGACGTAAATACCACCGCTCCCAGGGTTGTCGACGAGGTCGTCTCGAATGATGTGGATGTGACTATTCCTTCGACTGAGTAAATGTCTGATGGTGGTGTGGATCTGGAGCCCTCATATCCCAGTGCCGGAGTCGCCTTTCCTTTGTCCATTAACAGAGTTAGGCCTGGATACGCCTTGGTGGGCAACTTATCGGTGTCGAGCGAGTATCAGAGATTGTATGACCATATTTGGAGGAAATTCACCCACATTGCTCATGATAGGGAGAAACGGCTGCTTTCTGAGTCGATAGTTGATACTATGTTGTCGAGGGTGACAGAGATGATGGCCCAATCGATTGATTCCGCTGATCCGCTTGACGTCCAAGATTGGGAAGATTCTATAGTTATGGCTGAATCCAAAGGCTTTAATGTGGCTTGGCTGCGTGACAGGTTTGAGATGGCCAAGGCTAGGGGGTCTCAGGAGGTTCTTCGGGAGAAGGAGAAGAGGGTAGCGGAGCTGAGGCTTGAGTTGCAGAGGGAGGAGGAGGAGCTGGATCAACTGAGGTCGTCCCGTGGGGATGGATCTAGTAGTGTTTTGAATGATTTTCTTAACTAGCAGGTTTTTCTGTTTTAAGTATATATATTTTTTTGCTAGACGAGTTGTAGGTTTTCTTTCTATTGACTAGACAAAATGGTGTTTTCTGAGAAGGATTGAAATAAAAGGAACTTTGCTTAATTAATCTACTGAAATGGAAACCATATCTACTGCACGCTATGATGCGCTGCTTTGGAGGAATGTAAATACAATAAACTTGGAGTCCTAGTGTCGGTCTCCCCAAGGTTGTGCTTTGGCGAGGCACCACTAAATTGAGAGCGTACTCAAAGCCAATATGGCGTCGAGTGAATCATTTTTAGGTAGGAGCGCCTTTGCCTCCTTGCGAAACCTTTCCATATATGCAACCGCGCTTTCCCCCTCTTATTTCTTCAGGTTGGCTAACTTCACACATTCCTCGAAGTCTGGGATGGTTTCCAAGACTTCAGGTGGTATAACATATGGTACTGGTTCGCCCTTCCCTTTGATTTTAACGCTGCATAACTTACCACGGACAATTCCAGACTCTTGAAGAGCTTTGATGAAAATTCTAATAGCAGTGCCTACGTCCACCGGGGCCTTCTCGGGGTTTTCCTCTCTAGCGGGTCTTTCAGTGGTGAGTCCCCAATGGTTTGGGGAATGTGGGTTATCATGTAAAGGGGAGACGGATGGAGTACCTTGCTTGCCGAGAGAGCTCTCGTTTGTTCCCTTGAGTCCGGCTGGTAGCACTGCTATTGCCTTTGTGGTGTTGCCCCTTTGCGTGAATTGCTTTATAAACGCTTGAGGAAGCGTCTCTTGATTGTTGTAGACCCATGGGCGTCCCAACACCATGTTGATCCCGACATCTCCCTTGACAATGTGAAACTCTGCTACGGTTGGAAACGTGTCAATTTCTACTGGGAGGTCGATCCACCCATAGGTGCGTACCTCGACCCCATTCGGGCCCTTGATGACAGCAGTGGCATAGATGGCTTCACTGCGTGGGATGTTAGCGGCTCTAAGAGTCTTGACCGAGATGATGTTCATTGGGCACCCAGGGTCGACGAGTATCTTCGGGAATTCAGCATGGAAGAGGCGAGCGGTTGTGAGAAGTCCCAAGCCTTGTCCTTCTGTTGGCTCCTCTTGCTTGGATATTGTCTACTCATCAGCTTCCTTGAAGGGTAGGCGCTTGCCTGACACTACCATGTTGAGCGCCATGAACATGTCTTTCCGTTGTGGTTTCGAGAGACAGAGAGTCTCGCATAGCTGGTACATTATCCCCTCCACTCTCTTGTTCGGTTCTTCAGGAAGAGTAAATGCTCGAACTGGTTGAGGGTCTTGGTATACACCTTTGTTTCCCAGGTGTAATTCACCGGATTCCACTTTGGCTTGGAAGATTCGCTTAAGGCTAAAGCAATCTCTGGTAGAGTGGGTAGTGACTCGGTGGTAGCGACAATACCTTGGACTTGCTACTTCCTCGGTCGTAGGGGGTTGTCGTACTTGAGGGAGTTCGATGGCCCCGTCCTGGATCCAAGGGTCTAATAATTCTAGTACCTCCTCCATGGGGAACGGGTAGTCAGGTATCTCTGGTCTAGCCTTTTGCCTCCGCATCTCCGGTTGTTGGGGCCCTCATTGGTTCACGTTCTTATTCGAGGTTCTTGGAGCTGAATTAGTACGTTTTGGATGCGTTACTTCCGTGGCAGGGCTCTTCCTCTTCCCTCCTTCGCTGATGGCGCCCATAGATGGTAGACTGCTATTGTACTGTTTGTTGATTAGCCTTCTGTCACCACGAGTGGCGCGGGTTTCTTCGTTCCTCAGCGGTTTAGCCCTTTCTAATAGGGCAGGTGCAGTGGTGGCGGATCTCTTTGCAGCTTCATGAAGTTCGGAGAAGGTCTGGAAGCAGAGGTTCTCCAAGAGGGCTCGGTAGACAGGAATCATTCCGTTGATGCAGAGTTCCACCAGTTGTAGTTCCGTGACATTCGGATCATGGCAGTCGAGAGCTTGGATTATGAATCTCTTGACGTAGTCGTTTGGATGATCGCTGGGTCTCTGGAACATTCTGCCGAGGTGCCAATGCTGCTTGGAGCGAGGTTATTGTACTAGGTGTAGGCTCTCCCAGTGAGAGATTTTGAGAATTCCTCGAGCCTTAATACGTGATTGTATTCGTGTTCTCCCAATGACTCCAAAAATCGTGAGACGTGTTCACGCGCATTTCCAGTCTCGTCATACAAGGAGAACATGGGAGAAACATACCCTCTGGGGAAAGCAACCCTCTGCACTCCACAAGTATGGTCGTCGGTGCTGGTGGACAGGTAGCATCATCTCTTTTTCCCGACATCGTAGTAGCCTATCCAAGTCGTCCGTCGTGACGTAGCAGGGTAGTTGTCCATCTCTTTGGCGAGACTCCTCTGGGATAAGAGGTGTCTCATCGTCTCGGATGTGGATGACAGCGGAGTGGGCACCAGCAGCAGCAGTCTCAGGGGCTTTCTTGACTGGTGAACTAGACAGCTTCGAGGTTAGGACTTGGAGGCAAGCCAGGATCCTTAGTTGAGTGTCGAACATCTTGCCTTGACTTTCTGCGAGTGCGTCTTGGCGCTGGGACAACTCATCCATGATTAATGTTTTTGGTACTTCCTTCCCCTTTTCAATAGGAGCGTTGATCTTGACATTGGAGGAAGGGTTTTTGCCAGAGATGTTGGTTGGAGCGGCGGGAGTCATCGGGGTTACGGGAGTCGTCGGGATGGCAGATGTTGAAGGGGAAGCATCTTGAGTAACGGGAATGTTAGGCGCAACGCTGGATGTAAGTGGATTGGTAGGTGTTGCACTGGAGGTTGCAGCACCGTCAGTTGAAGAGTTGGGGTTTTTGGTATCTGATCCTAACCTAAGTTCAACCATTTTTGAGAAAGTTTTCTAGGACCGAGAGATTGATCTTCCACTGTGGTCGCCAATGTTTTTGCCTGAAAAATAATGCACCATCTCTGGGTACTTTCGTAGTGCTCGAGATCAAAGTCGAACAAGACAAGCCTAAACCAAGTCAATGGCCGTCCAAGTCTTGCTTCGGTCACAGAGAGGATAAAGGTTGATCTAGGGAGGGAAACAACAAAGAAACTTGAGATCAGGTTGAGGATGTATGTTTTTGGGTGTAAGAGTTCAGGATCCCCGTCGTAAGGTTGACTGGAAATCTCCAAGGCTAGAAGCGTGTTGTATTGCTCAGGTGTTTTGGCTCTAAGAATGTTTTTGAATGCTCTAGAAAGATGTTCTGCCTTGAAAGATAGAGGAAGCCTCTATTTATAGTGTTGAACTCACCCTGATCCCTCGACAGAGAAGGTGGAAGTTGTGGAAGAGTGGAGGAGTGGAGGACATGAGTTGTGCTCTGTAACTGCTAAAGTCGTGTAGAACATGTCCACTTAGCACCACCTTCTCGTAATTGTCTATCATCTCCATCAGTTTCTTTCTAACTGTCGTAGACCGCCAGACCAATACCCCTAAAGTTATCCCCCCGTGTAATGTTTTGATATCTCGAGTGGTATGCAGATATTGCATGGTTGTGTTGAGTTTGAACAACGTTGTGTGGCTATGACTCTGTGGCCAACGTGAGTGTGGCGCTTTAGAGACACGCAATGGACGTATAGCATCATCCTTGGCCATTGGCCAAGACCAGGGACTCATGGCGCCATCGTGTAGCAGCAACGACCTTGGCCTTGGGCCAAGGTCGGATTTCGTGGCGCCATGCATCATGGCGCCACAACATTTGCACTACGGCCTTGGCCACTGGCCAAGGCCAGTTTTGATATGGCACCATTCTCATGGCGCCATGGTCTAGGAGACCACGGCCTTGGCCATTGGCCAAGGCCAGCTTAGTTGTAGCGCCATAGTTTATGGTGCCATGGTCTGGGACCAAGGCCTTGGCCATTGGCCAAGGCCAGCTTTGTTGTGGTGTCATGGTTTATGGCGCCATGCCTAGGGGCTAGGCTTTGGTGTCTGACTAAGGCTAATCTTTTCGTATTCAGGTTATGCCACTTTGGCTATGGCGTATTTGTGCACTTGCGCTATGGCGTATTCGTGCGCTTGCGCTGTAACGTGTTGTAAGTCATGGCGTGCTTATCCATGGTATATTAGACCATTCTGTGTTTAGAGTGTGGTCTTCCTACGTGTGTTTAGGTTGTTGTATGCTTCTCAGAGAGCTCTGGGCTGGCCTGGAGCTGCGGTACTTCTGAGGTTTTCATTGAGACTCGGATGTCGAGTCATACTTTAAGAGGAAATCCGTGAGGATGCGTCTCTGTTAACTCTCCACCACATACCATTGAGCAATTTAGTTCTAATATCGAGAAATTCGAGGCGATGTCGACATGAAGTAAATTGATGGGTTTACATGTTGGTGAGGTTATCGGTACTGCACCATGATATTATCCTCTCCACCGGGAGTTATAAGAGAGAACTCATAGAGAGTATATTCAGCTCATAGAATAGGTTGCATTATGAGCTATAGAGATGCGCCTGAGTAGGCAATTGCCTTTCGGTAAGGCATAATCAGAGAGTTTTTTTACATTTTTTTCCCTCTTCTATTTTTCACCATCTACAGAATGTACCAAGCTGAACTCTTCGGCGAATATCATTGCAATCAGCTCCTTGCCTTCTTGAAAATGGATAATATGATCTCGCTTTAATACATGTGTAAATGCTTTTGAAGTTCATGTAGGTACAATCTATCCAAGCAACTTGAAAGCAAAGTTAGTTTTTCACTGTGCATATTTAAAGTCATGGCGGGGTGATGCAAATGTAATAACATAGGCGATGGTTTTAAATTCATTATGAAGTTGGAAAGTACTGTGAAGATTCAAAGTTATAATGTCGATATAGAACTATTGTAATACTTTATACTTATGCCCCTGGGTGGCTTGCTGTGTCATATAAATATTGGTGGCGATCTTTGATGACATCCTTATGCGGCTTTGGCGAATGATATCGTATTGCGTATTGATTTTGTAATGGAATATCCATTTCAGCGAGATATGGAGAGTATTTTCTAATTCTGCTCCTTGGTGATTCCTGGGAAAAATATTATATGCGTCTATAGCCAATGTATGCTTTGCACCTTGCCAATAACTTGAGATAACCAAGTGATGTCCTATGCTTATCTTGTTTACTGCGGTACGAAACTCTCCATTGCGCACCCTCGCAATGTTACTTATGCCAGTCGGTGATCCTATTATAAGTGTTTTGGTTTGCCCAGATAGTCTTATTTGATCGCTAACGAGTTGGCTTTCGCCTTTGGGAGTCTTATATTTTTCGGCCAGACACTTACAGATCAACAAGTAACGCGGCTGGATTTATTGCTAACAAGGCCAGACTTATGAATAAGGTGGTTTTTCACTTGGCAGATTATGCAAGTTATTGCACTTCTTTGATTTGGACAAGAGATATTAGCTCTGGGAGAATTTTCCAGTCTATGGAATTTTTCCTTTGTAGGTGGCACCTGGCCTTAAAATAGTACTTGATCAGGGATTTAGTCTATGGTATTTTGCCTTTGTAAATGGCACTTGGCCTTAAGATAGGACCTTTTTGGTCAAGAGCAATTAACTCATATAATCGGCGAAGCTCATTGGCTTATTCGTTCGGCGCTTTTTCATTCATGTACTTTATCGTGTGGGCGAATCTCATTGTCTTATTTATCTGCGTTCAAAGACAAAAACATATCGAGAATATAGTAGAATGGCAATTTCGCCCCATGGGTTAGCGATGATCACATAGTATTCAAATAAATTATGAAATTCAAACTTGATTGAAAATCTGCCCCAGCTACGCTCTTGGGTTGAGCGAGGTGGGTTTCTAAGTATAATTTGGTTTGATTTCAGCGAGTTTCAAAAAATGTTGCATCTTAAACTTAGCAGCAGAATGCCATTTTGGAGATGCGAGACTATGCAGTCATTATGTCCTCACATCGCTGGCCATTCTTGGCTCAAATAATTTCACAATGGATTTAAGTATATATTTTTAATATGATGTGACTAGCACGATTTGCATGTGATATGGTAACGTGCTAAGTTGTGTCGCGAGGTAAAACTGATGTATTTGAAAGTTATATACTCCCTCCGTCCCACATAAATTGAGCTAGTTGGGATTTGCACAATTATTAAGGCAAGGAAGAGAGAGATTTTTTTTTTCATGTTTACCCCTCAACTATTGTTATTATCCTACCTTCATTCTCTCTCATGGGACCACTCTTCTTTTAATTTAGGAAGGGTAGTTTTGAAAGTTCATGGTATAAAATAGAACTAGCTCAATTTATGTGGGACAAAATCAAAATAGAACTAGCTCAATTTATGTGGGACGGAGGGAGTAGCATGTAGTTAACATGAGACGTCTATCACTCTTTCGTTTTCTATCATGTTCTGTGAGCTAAACTAAGGATCTGCAATGTATCGTGACAAATATTTTTATTGAGTTTCACTAATATACATGAGACGCATTCGCCGAGCTTTCATTTGATTCGAACGTGATGTAGCAATGCGCTAAGCTAAGGTAATCAACAACAATAATTATGTGATCGGAGATACTAGTTTCTTGCTATAATAAACAAAGTTTCAAAGGTAAGAAATAGTTAGCTTGCTGCAATGACTGTCAGAGTGGTTTCTCCATTTGTAGATGAAGTTCGGCAACTGTTGGTATCTTCCCTCGCGCTTCTCCATATACCTTAACGAATGCCTGCCTACGTAGTCCCCGATATGAACTCTCGTCTTGAACATTCTATAGCCTTGAAAAACTCCTACACAGCGCTGCGAGCAACAAATTCACATGGTAATTGGCTAAGGCTATGGGACCTAGATATATTATTATGACAGTAGGTTAAAGAACACAATCCAAAACACTGAAAGTATATAAAGAAATCGAAAATGTATAGTTCAAAAATCCTCCCTTATCCTTCGCCGATGTAGTGACTGTTTATCAGGCAAATCCCCAGACACTCGTATGATGAGTTGACAACGAGATGACATGTTGGTTACTATCCCAAACACTCGTATGATGAGTTGACAACGATATGACATGTTGGTTACTATGTGATTTATCACTGAGCAAATGGCTATCCGTTTCTGGACTGAGCTATCATTGAAGTGTTTATTCGGCGAGATAAAAATACTGAACTGAATGATCAGTTATCAGAATTTGGGCTGAACTGGCAAAGCCTCGGTGAGTTGATGTGCTATGATCTAGGTTTGTGTCTTGCCAAAGTAGGGACTTTGTGTGTTGGATTGACCAAAGATATACTGCTATAATTTCATAAATTAAACTGTTATTACATTGTGCCAAAGCACCAGCACTGCAAGTCAAGCTTGAGACAATAAACACTGTGCCTACGTACTAATATATTCATGGAATAATATATAAAGGGAATTCATGCAAAAGGTTAAGGATATAAATGCGAGCTTATCCCCCGTGGGAGTGAATTTCCAGTTCGGTGAACCTGTTTGAGCGTTGGTTCACAGCTTTATTTCCTTGCCTAGTGCAATCTGGCATCTTCTTGTTGCTTTGCTCTTCGGTTAGCGAATATCCGTACCTGAAACTCATTGCCAAAATAAATGATATTTGCCACGGCGTAACCAGTTCAACGATGATTTCATTTATTAAACAATCTTTTCCTTTTTCAGTATCAACCAACTTAAATATCATGGCATTTGCTGGCGATGTACATACTTGGGGAAAGATGAAATATGGTGCGCTATAAAGTCATTTTAGCTAGCTATCATTCCTAATACGAATTAAAATTTCTAAGAAAATGGATTTATAAGTTAATTTCCTAGTAGTATTTGCCATTTTCAGAAATGTAGATGTTGTACGTACAAATGATTTGAACTACAGACCCGGACTTGAAATAAGAAGTGATACTGTGACACTATGATGCATCATGGTTTAAAGCTAAAAGCATACAAAATACTCATTGATATACAACCACCCTTTGAGAGATGATATAAGCTAGACGAAAATGATCTTGGATTAATTTCAAACTACTTACAGCAACAAGGAAATTCCAGGGGGACTAAAGACAATTTTCCTTTGCTCATACTTTCTGACTTGTCTTTCAGATAATATTTCATTCATTTTGCCCACTATAATTAAGAAAGGAAGCTTATAATTCCACCCAACCAGATGAACTTATGGCTTGATCTATTTTGCATGATGACATTCAACGTCCATTCATAGGACATTAAAAACTAAATGAAGTATTCTAGCCTGCACAGTTTCCACATTTTTACATTATACTAACAGCTACGTAGTTAAGAAATGAGATGAATGATTTATTTATTTATTTATTTTTTGGAAAAGGGGGATTATTATTGATATCAAAAAACATGGAAACACCGTGATCATTTACAGACACAAAACCCACAACAAAAAGCCCCAAAGCAAAAAACCCAATCCAAAACCAAACAAAGAACACAAATACATGCACATTCATACCCATTTGGCAAACAAAAACCAAAAAAAGAATGAAAATAGAGGACAATCATTTGAATATGTAGTAAATCTAGTCAGGTACTTCAATTTTCTTCAAGCCAGAAGGCCTAGTTGAAAAGACTGAGATCTGTCCACAAGCCAGCTTCACACCCTCATTTGCAAAATGGTCAGCAGGATAATTCACTTCCCTGAATACATAACTAAAGTGAACTGAATGAAGCTTATGTCTGATCACACTCCATCTAGCATGAAAATTCCAAGGGAGTTTATTATTCATGAAGGCTAGGACAGCAGCTTTAGAGTCAGTTTGTAAAATAACTTTAACTTTCTTTTCTTTTACTGCCCATTCCAAAGCATGAATAGCAGCTGCTATTTCTGCAATGAAGTTAGTTGCCACCCCCAAACCACCATATTCAGCCACTAAGAAGTTACCACAGTGATCTCTGACTATAAAGCCAAATCCAGATAGACCATGATTGCCTTTAGAAGCTCCATCACAACACAATAAGGGAATTCCTTCAGGAGGTAGAACAAAATGCAGGGAATGGGAGTAAATCTTTCTTTTTCCTGGTTTTGAACTGAAACAGCCTAAGAATTTTTTTATCATAGTCTGAATCCCACATTTTCTTTCTTAATCTGGTTTCACTTTCATGAATTCTATGCAAGACTCTATGCTTAGACTGTGAGATGTCAGGATAATAATTGTCGTAGAAAACTCTGTTTGTGACATTCCAGATTTCCACCATGAGTGTGAAGGCAGCAATGTACCATATCTCTTGTACAACAAGACTTTTTCTCTTGCAGTTTTTCAGAACTTCACTAAAAGAATTAGGCATGGGGAAATTGAACATACCTGTTAGCCATTTCCATAAATCATTACTGAAGGTGCAGTGCCACAAAATGTGATCAATAGAATCAAGCTCTTTATGGCATAAGTAACATCTGGAGGCAAAAGAAAAACCTCTTCTTTGTAAGGTCTCTTCTGTTGCACACACATTTCTTATCAATTTCCAGACATTTGCAGCAGTAGATGGATGAACACCACTCTTCCATATTTACATGTATTTACTATCTTCAGGGAATGCCTTTCTAACTGCATTTAAAGCAGATTTCACTGTAAATTTTCCTTGCTGTTGACCAGTCCAGACTATACAATCCTTACCAATCTTCATAGAAGGCAAGTCTAAAATGTTGAAGTAATGAAGTAAGTTTTCATTGATAACCCATTGACCATTCTGAATCAAAGAACTAACCTTCATCAGCTTGTGTTGTTCAATGAACTGGTCATTAGGATATAAACTTGCAAGAGGTTTCTCCAGAATCCAAGAATCAAACCATAAATAAATACTTTCACCATCACCTACAATCCATCTTGTATTATCCTTAAAATCATGTAACACATTTTAATTTCAGGCCAAATGGAAGATTGTTTGTAATAAGAAATCCATTGCTGATATTTTTCTTTGTATTTTGCAAGGAAAAAGAGAGCCCAATCATCAGTTCAGTTATGCATTCTCCATAGTAAGTTTAGAAATAGAGCATTATTTATATCCTCAAACATTATAATACCCAGACCCCCTTTACATTTGGGTGAACAAACTTTCTCCAAGCCAATGTAATTATTTTCCTATCTTCAGCATTACCATACCATATAAAGTTCCTTACCACCCTTTCACAAGCATTTATCAGAGGGCCACTTATATATAGACATGTTATACAATGGTATACTGCATAGAACAGAAGTAACCAGAATAATTCTAGCTTGGAAAGATAGAAGCTTACCAATCCAACTTGCCAGTCTTTTTTGCAACATTTCCACAAAAGACCATAAATGAACAACTTTTATTTGACCAGGAACCAGCATTATACCCAAATATTTGTCAGGGAATGAAGCAATTTCCATTTGCATAATGTCTGCAATCAGTATTTTCCTTGTATCACAAGTTCCATCCACAAAACATTTGCATTTAGCTGCACTAACTACTTGACCTGAAGCTGCTTGATACACCATTAATAAGTTTTTTAAATTTGCCAGACTCCTTTTGCTTCCATTACAGAAGATAAAGATGTCATCTGCAAAAAATAGGTGAGAGGGATGAATACCATTTCTGATTACCATGGGTATAAATCTTCTTATTCATTATCAGTTGATTAATCTTCCTGCTGAGAATATCTTCTGCAATGACAAAAAGAATAGGTGATAGAGGATCACCCTGCTTGAGTCCTCTACCAACACCAAAAAACCCAATTGGACCACCATTTAACATTACAAAGATCTTTGTAGTGCTAAGAAGAGTATAGATCCATGATCTAAAAGATATTGAAAAGCCAAACTTCTTAAGAGCTTCCAACAAAAAATCCCAGCTCAGAGTATCATAAGTTTGGGAGATGTCCAGCTTGAGACCAACATTTCCCCCTTTTCTTGACTGACATTTCATTTACTAGTTCAGAGGCTAAGACCACCTGATCATGTATATATCTTCCTTTAATGAAAGCACACTGTTGTGGAGAAAGAATTTTATGAAGCAGACAACTAATCCTGGAGGTTAAAATCTTTGTAATAATTTTGAAACAGAAGTTGCTTAAACCAATAGGTCTGAATTGTGTAGCTTTTTTGGCTCCTCTAATTTTAGGCAGTAAGACAAGGAAATTAGAATTCAACCCACTAGGAATAATTTGATGAGTCCAACAATATGTAATAGCAACAAGCAAACATCTTTAATGATTTCCCAAGCAGTTATATAAAATATACCTGTAAATCCATCTGGACCAGGGGCACCATCCAGATTCAATTCAAAAGCTGCATTTTTAATCTCCTCAGCGGAAGGAAGAGCTTCAAGTATTGCATTGTCTTCATCAGTTACCACCTTAGGTACATCATCAAATAGATCTTCATTCATACTCACTGCTTGTTCTTCAAATTTAGTGCCAAAATGGGAAATGAGGATGTCAGATATTCCTTGTGTGTTGGTAATGATAGAGCCTGAAGAGTCTTCTAATTAAACAATATAATTATGTGCATGTCTCACTTGATGCTTGTATGGAAGAATTCAGTGTTAGCATCTCCATATTTTAACCAGTTAACTCTAGCTTTTTGACTTAAAAAAGTATGATATTGTTGAGCAATAATATCATGTTTACCATTAGCTGTCACCAATTTATCTAGCAGTACCATATTAGAGGGGTCAGCATCTGACTTTGTAGCAGCTTCAAGAACTTCTTTCTCAGCTTCTTTCATCTTGACATTGATATCTCCAAAAACATCCCAATTCCATTTTTTCAAAATCTGTTTCAGTCTTTTTAGTTTATTCATAAAAATAAAAATAGGATTACCTACAATATCTTCCTTCCAAGAATCAATAACCAGCTGCAAAAAATCTGGATGGGAAATCCACATCTTCTGAAATCTATAAGGAGCATTGGATGCTCTTAGACCAGCAAAAAGTTAAACCACTCTTAGGAGCTTGCAAAAGACCAAAATAATCAATACATTCAGAGAAGTCTCTCATTGCAGTAGTAAGAGGTGATCTCCCACCTTTCTTCTCATCAACTGAAATAACACAATTAAAATTTCCTAGCACAACCCATGGTAAATTCATCAGACTAATATTACACAGTTCCTCCCACAAAACTCTTCTAGGCACAGTATGAGAATCAGCATGAACTCCTGTAACCAAAAATCCACCAACCTCAACAGTAATACATTGTTCAGAAATAGAAGTAACTTTTGGAGGAGAAATATTTCTATTCCAGAAGAGCCAAATATTGCCTTTAGTTTCATCACTAGAATTATGAATTATTTTATGGTGCATTCCATGCAACCTTATTCCATTCTTATAAACTGAATTAACATTAATCTTAGGCTCAATAACCCAAACAAGAGTAGGATTATGCCTTAAAACAAAAGATCTAAGTTTATCAGAGGCTTTGCTTCTCTTCAAGCCCCTGATATTCCAAAAAATCATATTCATTTAGAAAGATGAGAAGAAGGAGAATTAGATTTCCTCTTCTCATTCTGTTTCAAAAAAGCTTTGCTAGTTTTCCTAGTAACAGGAGGAGTTTTAGGTTTTGTATTTTTCATGGGGGGATTTTTCTTCTCCACCTCCTTATGTAAAGTAGGAAAACCATTATCAATTGACAGCTTAGGAGGTTCAGAATTAATGGAAACAGTTTGAGGTGATAGTGAAATTTGTAGAAGTGAAGTAGTACTGACCTCGGGGATTTCACCCTCTTACACACTATCATCATCTTCATCACTATTTTGCAAAAGTTCAAAAGACTTATTGGAAAGCAAACCATCAGTTTCAGTATGAATGATCAGAGCATTGAAGTATTAGAACTGTTGGCTTGATCAGTTGATGAAAAAACAGTCATGATATTAGAATTTAGGGAAAAATTCATAGTAGTAGTAGTGTTATTGTTCCCACCATCATTTGGTATAAGATCTGACTTAGTAGGATGAGTGTAATCTGGTTGTTTAGGTACATATACCTCTGTGGGTATATGCTTTATGTTTCTAATTCTCTTTCTCACCTGCTGAAAATATTCATATAAGATATCCTCAGGGTTCAATTGTTGCTTTCCAGAAGACCAACACTCTTCTTCAAGATGCCCAATGATTTTACAGTGTTTGCAGAATTTAGGAGCACGAGAAACCTCAACTGGTTGGAAAAAACCACCAAGTTTAGATTCAACCCAAATTTTGCTAGGGATATCATTAGCAAAATCAACTTCCACCAGGACATTTGCATAATAACCAAGTTTTTTCTTAATAGTATTTTCATCAACCTTTATAGGATAACCAATCACTTTTCCAAGAGATAGAATTGATTTTTCTTTCCAATATTCCAACCTAAGACCAGGAAATTGAATCCAAACAGCTGCAGTAGAGTTTTTCTGATTCTCTGGCCTAAAATTCGGGCTCCATTCACGCAATCTGAGATAATGAGAATTCACATACCACGATTTGCTTTTCCAGACATACTGTTTATCATCTTCATTGAGTAGCTTGATAATGAAAAATCCCTTTCCCAAAGGTACGAACTCCACAACTCCAGCAAGATCCACCCATTGTGTTTCCAAATTAATTGCAACTTCTGCTATAGTAATTTTTGTAGATCTAAATGACCAATTAAACTAAACTTCCATTCTTCAACATCAACCATAGAATCAGTGAGTTTAAGGGAAGGAAAATCTCCTTTCATCTCATAATTAGGTAAAGAAGAAATGTCAATTGAGGTACCCATATTGAGATTAAAGAAATTGACCCCTAATTTGAAATCGAAAAAGAAAACCCTAAATCCATCTTCGTTCAGGACAAAATTACATTAAATGCTTCAGAAAATAAAACCAATGATTAAATCACCTGAAACTGAGAAAATTAATTGAAGATGTAATAGACGCTCACAATAATTCCAAAGAAATACCAAGTTCAGGCACGGAAAATCAAGAACAAATAAAAATCGCCACAAACTCCACAATCAACGAGGGTCAACTCAGAGCTCAACGATGAGATGAATGATAGTTTAAAGCTCAGGGCATAGTACTATCCTAGTTGAGAAGTGAAAATATGAAATGCGATGCCTACTAATTTTATATTAATTATAGCAGCAAGAGAAGTTCAAAATAATTGAAGGTGCCAAGTTTAGAGATCTCCCCTTTATGTCCAGCTTGTGATCAAAGGGATAGTGTAGAAACCGAAAGTGCGACAAATGGGATGTCTTTGCCGAGTTGACAAATTGAGCTTCTCCAGGATTGGTGATGTTAACAGACATTTATAAATGAAATCATCAAGTACTTGTAATAACTTGAGCAATCTTAACTCAATTTAGCTGTAAAAGGAATGCAAATGGATTCATTAAAACAAACAATGTATGCTTGAGATTAAAAAAAGGAGAATGCGACGAAGTGCTAGAATCAGAGTTTTCCGAGATAGTTATAGGAGTTTGGCGAGCGACGAAAGTATGAGGTTTAGAAATTCTCCCTTTGTTACTGTACACCTAATTGGTAGCTCGGCGAGAAGGTTGTTTGAAGGCGAGCTAGTACTCAGTAAGTTGCCTCGGCGAAGCATTGTGCAACTGTCAGTATGGTCTGAACAAAAATTCCCTTTGAACATCGCTGCATGTGACAAGCTCAATTGGTGAGTTATGAGAAGGCAACATGTTGTCCTTGAGTTATGAAAAGTATGTAATATCAATCCACCATTTTTTTTAATAACCAAGAGTTCAGAGATTCTCCCCTTTTTGTAATCACTTCGGCGAAACTGAATTGGTTGAGGGTCATCGAGCTGGCTAGATGTGGTCTCGGCGAAGTGTATTTTTCGTATGGGTATTTCGTCGTCACACTTGATTCCGTGGCTGGGAGTGACGCTTTCTCACCGAGATTGAGTGGATTACATCCTGAATGCATTACCGCTTTGTTGCCATAGGTTACCTCTTCTTCCATTATCAAAAGGTAAGGAAAATCTCAATTAAATCTTGATTCCGCCCTTTATACTCCTGTATAGTTTCCTTGAGAATTGATAGCTGTCGCACTGCCCAACTTTCAAAGGGTTGTCAGCTCTTTGTGTGCTCAAGGATTGGCGAAGCTTCCTACTTGACGAGATAAATTGGCTAAGTATACAATTCTAATGTTGGCGAGATATATCCAACCCTTTGTGCGAACCTCGGCGAATGGAGTTGAGATGGATTGATGGTAGACTGATTTGTTCCTCTGTTTAGGGTTATCTTCCATTGACTTCGCTGTTGTAAAGATGTACCAAAACCAATCAGTTGTTCGACGACGTACCCAGTAGTATTTCCCCCCAACGAAGTTGATGTAAGTTGACTATTTTCGAGTCGTGACTTCCCAATATGATACTTGTGCTTGATCGATATATTTCACTTTCTTCTTGAAGTAATATCGCCTCCACCCTCAAAGATATCGTTGAGCTAAGAATCTATCTTAGTTAACTCGCGATTTGGCTGCAATAACAAGTCAATTATATGAGAACTGTGAATTAGAACTTGATCTCACAACAGCATAAATAGGGAGAAAAAGAAAAATACCCCAGATTAGGTTAAGACGACATTTAAAGAAAATTTTTGGGAAAACCAAAGTGGGTTTGAAGAGCAGCGCCTACTGATTGTAAATCAACAATCAAATTTAATTTTAATCCAAGATTTTCAATGAAAAATTTGGTCGTTGCTGATGAACAAGTTCTTTTGGTGAGCAATCAAAAGGAAGAAAACTAAGTTAAGTTATACCAGATGAGATGTGAAAAGCAGCAACAATTCAGTTTTGTATTCATGGGAGAAGTCTCAAAATCATAACAGAAATGCAATGTTTTTGGAGAAAAGCTTGGATGGGTTTGAGAGTAAACCTCCTTTGTTACAGATCTAAAACCAAAATACGTTTTGAAGCAATTTTCGAAATAAAAAATCAGATTTTTATGGAAGAATAAAGGTTTTTCTCAAAACTTTTGTTGTTAAACTTTCAGATCTGGATATTAAGAAGAAGATAAAGGAGATAAAGAGATGGATTTGTCTCCGTTAAACTGATTGTGGATGAGTAATCTTTTGATTTTATTTTTCGCCTGAGATTTCTTTCTGGTTTGATGTTGCTCTTTGTTCCTCTCATTTGATTTGTGCTGCTGAAACTCAAAAACCCAAACTTTTCTGTCTGAAACTTGGTTCTTTTTGACAAAAATGACCCTGGACGAACTGAACCTACTGGATCTTCCTGAGCTCGCCGGATTTGCTGTTGAGTTTATTGTTTCTTCATTCTTGAGCTTCTAGGACATGATTCAAACCTTTTCCAGCGCCAAAATGTAACTGGCATAATTCCCATATGCCATTACACCCCTAGATTTCTTCCTTCCTAGATCTAGTTATAACACAAATAAGAGAGCATAAAAGTAAATCACACATAAAACATTTTTAACCTGTTTGGAGCATTAAATTGCTTCCTACATCACGGATTTATTAGTAGTGATTCTTGGTGAATTTACATAGATTTTCCTTGGGTTTTACTTGAGTTCTTGAGGTGTTCTTGAGTAGAGAGAGAAAGTAATAGAGACCGTCCCTTTCTTTTAGGGTTACATTTCTTTTTATCTATAGGCTTTTCGGCAAAGTGACTAAAGTACCCCTAATGGGAATCCTAGGCTAGAAACTTACTATGGTGTATTTCTCCTAGGCAAAGCTAAGTTGCACCCGCCTTAATCTTGAGCCACGTAGCGACACTTTTTCCTCTCACAGGCCTTAAGCATGGATCATCAAATGATTTAACCTAAGCATAACCCATCAAATTGAACAAAAAATAATGAAGAAAATCATATTAAACGATTAAAACTCTGTTTGAAACAGTGATGGAGTGAATCGAACAATTGCATAGAAATATTAGAACTTAATTGAAACGTCACCACTCGAACATGGGGTAATAGTTCCTCCCATTGCCTTAGTATCAAAGTCTTAGCTAGACATCATGAACATAAAAGACAAAGAACAAAATTATCCACAAGCACCAAAGAACAAAATTCTCCACAAGCACCATTCATGGTCGTCCTCCTCCTGGCCGTCCGAACCAAAAACCAAAGATGAAAAACACTTAGGTTTTCTGTATTCTTCTTATAACTTCACAAATATGCGGACTCAAGCAACCACCAAAAACCCGGTCCACCAAGAACTCCATGAGACCAACTGAACAGACAAGCCCATTCACCCTTCCATACGTCACTGCAAGTTAGCATAAATCGACAGCAACACACCAATTCTTCTTCCCTGCAATTCATCACATTCAAACATCAATAAACATCCAACACCATTCAGAGCTCATTAATCTTCATTCACAGCCTCTAGATCAATGGTAGTTCTCTGTGTTGTCTCGGTCCCAAACCGTGCAGACATCAACTCATCCTCCTGCCAAATTCCATTTCCAATCAATCCCATTCTTCTTCTTGAATGTGTCCACAAACCACTGCACTTCAGTCCAGTATTGCACACGGACGCAAGTATCACTTCTGTTTCATGTATTATCCTCGAGCTTTGCTTCTAAGCACCACCAAAGCCATGGCTTGGACATTGACAGACTTGGCAGTAGCTTGGTTGGTCAAGCCTTTCTACAAACATCATGTGTGCGTCGATGCAGACAGAAGATTCGGCAACCTTGAATGTAGGCGACGTACCGACTGTCTCTGTAATCTTCAGCGATATCCGTTGTTGAGCATCGGCTGATGAAAATTTGGGAGGCTTCAACGATCTTTGCTTGAAAGTAAAGGCTTTGTATGCTTCTTCAACTGGAGGAGATATGAAAAAGGTTTACAGACTCAAGTTGTTCTACGGCGAACTTCGTTGTTGTTGTGGATCGTGATCTGAACTGACTACTTGTGAACTTTTGAGTGGTGGTTGTATGTCA
>JAJJMA010084405.1:2075-28833 GCA_023529015.1 Papaver nudicaule
TATAATATATAGGTGTTTCCCCGCCCTTGGTTCTTACAAGCACTGCGCTTATGGCGAAAGATGTTGCAGCGAGATATACTCTAAGTTCTTCGCCGTGTTCAGGTGGTTGAATTGCTGGGAGAGTGGCGAGATAGTTTTTAATGCCCTGAAATGCAGCTTCATGTGCCTCAGTCCAGTTGAACTTTTCTCCTTTCTTCAATGTCTGGAAAAATAGTTTGCACTTGTCGGAGAACCTGGAGATGAATCTGTTAAGAGACGCCAAAGTCCCATTGAGTCGCATAACATCTTTTACTGTTACCGGCGAGGGCATCTCTATAATTGCCTTAATCTTGGCTTGATCAGCTTCAACTCCCTTCTTGGTGACGACATATCCCAAGAACTTTCCTGAAGTTACACCAAAAACGCATTTCGCCGGGTTGATTTTTAACTTAGTAACAGGCATATGGTTAAATATTTCTCCGAGGTCTTCCACATGAGTCTGCTTCTTCTTGCTCTTGACAAGCATGTCATCGACGTATACTTCCATCGTCTTCCCTATCCATTTTTCAAACATTTTCTGCACCATTTCTTGATAAGTAGCGCCGGCATTCTTTAGCCCAAAGGGCATTCGAGTGTAACAAAACAACCCTTTAGTGGAAAAGAAAGCTGTGTGCTTCTGATCTTCCTCCGCCAACGGTATTTGGTTATATCCTGAATAACCGTCCATGAATGACAACAACTCGTGACCTGATGTAGCGTCTACAGTCTGATCAATACTTGGCAGTGGGAAGCTGTTCTTTGGACATGCTCTATTGAGATCGCTGAAGTCGATGCAGATTCTTACTCCCTTGTTCTTCTTAGGTACTACTACCATGTTGGCTATCCATTGCGGATATTGCATTGGCCTTATTATACCAGATGCCTTCATTTTGTCAATTTCTGCCTCTACTGCTTCTTTGTAAGCTGGGGCCAACTTCCTTATCCTTTGCTTGAATGGTCTAATCTTTGGATCAATATCTAATTTATGACATGCTATCGCCGGGTCAATACCTGGCATCTCATTCATGCCCCAAGCAAAGACATCAACATACTCCTTGAGTAGCGCTTGCAACTCCGCCGATTCGTCTTCATTTAATAGAGTGCCAATCTTTACCATCTTTGGATCCTGATCATCGCCGATATTAACATCCTTAGTGGGTTCCACCGCCGTAAAATGCAGTTCTGGTTCTCCCATCGGCGATGGTTCCTTTAATTGCTATAAGGTCTTATCTCCAGACTTCGCCGAGTCTTCTACCGAGTTTACTGAATGCACATATGTGATTGGGTTGGCGATGAAATCTAGAATCTTCTGCTCTTTAACTGCTTCCTTGCCGAGCTTCTTTTTCTCTGCAATCTTCGCTTTTCGATTTTCTCGCATTTGCACATCCTCCGAATTACACGCCTTGGCTACTGCTAAATCTCCTACATACTCGGCGACTCCAAATGGTGTGGGGAATCTCAGGCGTTGATGATAAGTAGAAGGTACTCCCTTCAAACTGTGGAGCCATGGTCTTCCCAGAATTGCGGCATACGGCGAGTCAACATCCACAATACAAAGAGTAGTTTTCAAGAAATAATCCTTGCAAATCTTAACTTTAAACTCAATCTCGCCTTTAGGCTTAGAAGCGATGCCATTAAACCCATAAATGTTATAGGAGGAGACTGTTGGCGAGGGTATTTTATCATCTTTCGCCCTCATCGCCTCAAAGGCAGTATTAAAGAGGATATCCACGGAACTTCCCGGGTCAATAAGCACCTTTGGCAGCCTGAATTGCTCCATCTGAATGGTAAGAACCAAGGGGTTGTTGTGATTTCTTCCCTCTGGAGGAATCTCTTCGGCGGAGAACCCGACACATGCCTTCATCCAATCTTGCAAAGGCTCTTGCTTAACGGCAACACTACAAATCTCATTTCCCATTCTATCTCGCTTATGCACACGAGATAGAACATTATCATGAAATTCATCCCTGGTAATCTTTGAATGTACAATGGAAAAGCAGTCTAATTCCAACAAATCACGCTCAACCTTTACCTCGTACACATTTGGAGTCTGAGCTGGAATGGCTTGAATTGGCTGGACCATGATAAGAGGTGGTGGTGGAAACTCTAAGAATTCCTGGAATTTCCCCAAGCGGATGAATCGATGAACTTCTTGTTGTACGCCGGTGCAGTTCTCAGTTGTATGGCCATGAAACTGATGGAATTGACAAAAGGAATTGGTATTGGTCGGCGGGGCCCTTGGGTTTCCTCTGTTATAAGGATAGCGGATGTCATCCCTACAGTTTGAACTTTCAATTTGGCCAAATGCATCTGTGTAGGAGACACGCAATTTTGGTAGAGTAGCGTCTTGGAAAGGTTACTGGTTGCCTCTGCCGAATTTTCTATTATCTCCATTGTATCTTCTTTCACCATTCCCATTTCGCCGATTATTTCTTCCTCCTCGTCCATAGTTTCCTCCTCGATTGTCTTGCTTGTCACGTCCATCATAGTTCTCTCGCTTCTGCGAATTCCAATGTTGTTCGGCGGTAACTTGTTGTTGTTGCTTTCCTACCTCAGGTACTACCACCGCCGAAGAGGGATTCTGCGTTAACTTCCGCTGTTCTGCCCTCAACCACTCTTTTTTAATTTCCTCCTGGTCTTCCGGCGAGAAACTATTGATCGAGTGAATTTGTTTTGCTCTTTCCTTCTTCAAGCGAAGCTCCTCTTCTCGGATTTCCTCATAATTTATCCATTCATTTTGTATTACCCTCAAAGTCTGCATATCCTTCGGCATTTCCCAGAATAGCTTTTGATACAACAAATCGGACGTCTCCATACCACTAAGGAATGACCTTATCTTCTCTTTTTCCGACACTTCTGATCCCACTTCGCTACTCGCTTTCCTCCATCTTTGGATAATTTTTTTGTAAGTCTCCGAGGCCCTTCTCTTAATGTTGAATAATCTTTCCACGCCGGGCCGACTTCGGTTATTCTGAATAAAGGCACGCAAGAATTTGCATTCTAATTTCTCAAAAGATTTAATTTTTCCTTCTTCAAGCCCATCAAACCAAGCTAATGCTTCATCTTTAAGGGTAGCAGGGAAGGCCATACACATAATGGGATCTGATCCTACCCAGGCTGCCATATCTCGCTTGTAAGCTCTCGAATGCTGCGAAGGGTCTCCAGTTCCATCATTGGTGGATGTGAATTTAGGCGTAGAATATTTGGGAGACACGTACCCATATGTGATACAATCATGAAAGGGTGTTTTTTGCGCCTCTGACAGTGCAACCCTATACTTCGACTCCCTTGAAGATCCACTCAAAGCTTCCACTTTATGCTTTAGTCGGCGAAGATCCTTCTTCATCTCTTTATCTACTTTATGCTGCCGCTTAGAGCTACTATGGTCTTTGTTATCTTTTCCAGGCACATTCACCCTTCTGCCTCTTTGGTCATACTTCGCCGATGAATCTGAGATTCCTGATGTGCTGGTTCCACTCTTTTCAACTCGGCGAGTTGTATGAGAATGAGACTCATGACGAGATGAATGAGCATGGGACTCATGGCGAGATGAATGCGCATGGGACTCATGGCGAGTTGAACGTGAGTGGGGTGCATGGCCTTTATTTTGTGCAGCCATCAATTCTCTATGACTCTGAAGTACTGTCTCCATCTGCAATTGCATTTGTCTCTCCATTTGACTCGCTTGCTTCTTATT
The DNA here is from genome assembly GCA_023529015.1 of Papaver nudicaule. NCBI lineage: Eukaryota > Viridiplantae > Streptophyta > Magnoliopsida > Ranunculales > Papaveraceae > Papaver > Papaver nudicaule. The sequence goes on from JAJJMA010084405.1 coordinate 5,791, forward strand.
GGCCTCAAGAATTTGCCTCAGCAACGCTTCAGTAGTATTTGTGGATCCAGTGTTATCTGCTATCACCACTGGACGAGTTACAGTAGCTCCGGGCACTGCCGCCGCATCATTTCTGCTTGCCGCCTGTGGAGTTTCTCCCACCGTAATAGGTTCTGGTACTGCCGCTGAAACTTCCTCAGCCACATGAAGTGCTTCGCCGACATCTTGGGCTAACTGTTGCTGAATATTAGCTGCCACTGCGTCTCCTGCAGTAGCATTTTGAGCTGCTTCCCCAACATTGGATGTCTCACCTATGGCTCTCATAGTAAATCTTCCACCATCAACCTGCTCGTCGTAGGCATTGGCTTCTACCTCACTGCTGACCCTTCGCAGTAATAAATTAGGCTCAGGTGATCTTTCTGCATTCTCTAAATGAGTGATGTCCTCCATGTAAACCTCATCCTAGCGTGCTACTCGCTGAACAGGTGGTCGCCGAGATGAGCTTGCCAAAAAGGCATATGTCCTACCAGCTGGTTCCATTGCTCTGCTTCTAGTGTTGTGACCACTGGGGAATGTTGTTGGCGTAGGAAGGATAGGATGTCGAGGAGGCCTACCCGCCGGGGCTTTATCGCTTCTTCCTCTAGGACCCATTCGCCGAGATTCTGTAAAAGAAGACAAACACACTTCCTGACAGTATTGCTCTGTTAGTACTGTGGGTAAATGCCAAATACGTTAGTTGGGTTGCTTTTCAGAATGTTGATGAATGAAAGACAAAAAGAACGGCTTTAAATCATGTGATGTACAGATGATGACCTAATCATGACAAGAATTGTAAAAACATCCTATGGTATTGTGATTTTCAAATCAAAATGATAGTACGGCAGTTGTTTTAAGAAAAAATTTTGAAACGGTTTTAGAATACAATTTCCCTAATGAGTCTATAGTTTCTGCTAACCCGCCGGAAAATATACTTTTTTGTCGGAAATATATATCTATATTTGCGTTCTCCGAGAGAAACCCATACCAAAAATAACATTTTTCTATCCTCATAACTAGTTTTCTCCACTGCTCATGTGAAAAAGGTGAAATATGTGATAAAATCGCCGAAACAGGCCGGCCAACCCTTGTCTATAACCATAACAGCACCTAACACAGCATGATTTCCGTAAATAGTAAAAAATGTCAACTGAAAATCCAGATCCATCGCCATAGTATACTAAAAATGTCCTAGACTTCCTAATCTTAGTAATATTCTACAGGAGGATCATTATAACAAACCACATGGTATACCATATATAGCGAAACAAAAGGAAATCATGAGGAAATTCTACATAGCGAGCATAACTTCTCTGAATAGTATGATAAAGCTACTGAAACATCAACGGCGACCTCTAAGACTTATAAATCAAATACCATATATGGAAATAAAGAACATATGATAACATCTCAAATCATACTGAAAATCAAGGAAAACACAGGTTCAATCCCTGTTTCTAGCGCCAAAATGTAATTGTATAAAATCCAAATGGTTAGATCTTATACAATACACCCAAATATCGTACACCAACATACACACACTCATTCCTAAACATGCATCTAACAAGAGACATAAGAAATATTAAGAGAGTAAGGTTAGAGATACTTGACAAGATGTTTACTTGGTTCGCCCTTATGTCAGGACTACATCCAAGAATATCACTAGTATAAGCATGATTACAACTCTCAATTACCTTGCTAATCTTCTAAGTATGCACTCACAATAAGAACCCTAATTTCAGCCTTGGGCTATAGAGAGCAAGTAGAATACTTTCCCTCTCTCTAGACCAATCCGAAATGTGTCCAACCCCTTTCTCAGAGGCCTCTCTCGCTATTTATACAAGATTTACATTAGTGCTATACAGCTAATACAGACGAGTTATACTCTGACGCTAATTTGTCTCTACTCGCCGACAAAGTATGTCGCCGAGGTAGTATTTCATCTACTTACTTCCAGCGAGTAAGTCTTCTTGAGGATAAGGATTGCTGACGAGGTTTCCACTGAGTCAACAAGTCAACCCTGACAATCTATCCGTTCTGACGAGTAATGAATGCTCAGCTACTTCTCAACCACTTATCACCTTCCCCCGCTACGCTATTCTCGCTCCGCTAATACTGTTTATTCCGCCGACTCCTACTTCACACCTTACCGCTATGCCCAAGAGCTAGGTTCTTCGCCCACAACTTCCATTGTTGATTCCATACTTCTCTTGAGTGACCTTTATGATACGCTTCCGCCCTTAGGATGCTATTATTATGCAAAGGCATTTTCTACCCTTACATACACCTCCATACTAAAATCACAATAAAAAGCTCACAAATCTACAACAACTAATGCGACAACCGGAGATCAAACATAAAATCTCCATAAAATTTTAAAATCAAGATTAGTAGAGATGCCAAATAAAACATCATATTTATATGAATTCACTGTAATAAAAAGATAATACAAAGATTCCAGTACCTTTTTTAGGTTTTTCTTAGCGACGATTGTTGCTTGTTGTTCTTCTTCAAATTCACTCTCGGATTCTGTTTTCTCTTCTTCTTGCTCATAAATTGAAGTCATTTGTTTTGTTTTTGATCGAGTTTATGGAATCATTTCTCACTAATTTGAAGAACAAACCCTAAAAAACTATTAGATCTTCAGTGTGATACTTAAAACCCTAGAAATGGTACTGAAATCTGATCCACCTAATCGATTTTTTGATTATCGGTACCTAACACCCTAAAATATGGTAGAGATTTGCGATATAGATCTGGTTTTAATTTTTCATTTTTGTTTTGCTCTGGTCGGGAGAGAGAGAAAAATAGAGGTGAAGAGAAATGGGGAGAAATGGATGTTGTAACGACTGTTTTGATATTATTGATGGGGTATAACCGTAAACTTACAGCTAGATTTTTATGCAGGGTCTTACTAATAATTTGCGTTATTATTATGATAACCCTAGAGTCAACCGAATAATCACTAATATTATTAGGGTCATATAAATAATTTTCTCAACCAGGAAACACTGTTTGAGAACTTTTCTCAAACAATAATGGGGATTTCCTTGCAAAGAAGAGATGATTGGTTATGGATCCTATTATAGCTTTTTGACCTGCAACCCAACAATCCCAATCCTACTAAAACTCAGAACTTTCGACCATCTAATCCATTTATCACATAACATACCAACCTGTTGCGTTAATGGAGGTAAAGGAGGAGGGGAGGAGGACAAGGAGAAAGAAGATGAGGGGGAGATAAAGTTCTGCTTAGGTGTTGTTTAATGATGTTCGGTTGGTGGTGGTGGTGGTGGTTTTCGTGCTTGATTTAGAAGAAGAAGGTGGTGTTGTGGTGGTGGTTGTGGTCGAAAAATAAAACAAAAATAGAACATTAAATGAAATATTACAAAACTTAAAAACCTTACAATTTAATCCAAACCATGGGCTGCGTTTACTATTCATCTATGGGCTAAGTTGAAGAGGAAATGCAAAAAAACAGAGGCTGGAAGGAGTAGGGGTGGAAAAGAGAGAAATGAGGCTGGAAAAACGAATTCCCTAAAAAACTTCCTGACAATAGGCTCAACTATTTCTTAAGCTTTAGGCCACCTAAAAGCCAAAACCATACCAATTTTCGATGAGCAATCAACTGTCAATTTAATGGTACAGAAAGATTAACGGTTCAGAAAGATGTTCCGCAATGTTTCCTACAATTTTATCAGAGCTCAGAGACTTCTAAAATGTTTGAGAAAATTACGAATACCACAGTGCTAGTGTTTGAAAGATTTCTGAGACTTATTAGATGAGATGTTGGAGAAAACTATTACTCCCTTCGTTTCGATTATATAGGCGGAGGGACCAAATCTCTTAGATTAAGAAAACATTTTTGGATTCATAAATTTTCATGTTTTTCTTGTTTTGCCCTTACACAATTACTTATGTATTATTAATAAGGGTATAAGGTGTAAAAACATGCCTTGATAGTTTAACTCTGCATATAATTTGAAACATGAAAAAGTCATAATTCTGCCTATATAAATGTAACGGAGGGAGTACTATCTAAGTGTTATAAGAGACAGACATGAAGTCTAAAAGGACCATGACATGTTGCAGCACAACGGAAGCAAAACGAGGCGAGGTACCATGTTTTATTATCTCAATTCAATTCTCAGTTTTTTAAAGACGACGAACCGACAAACATTTCTACCAAAAACTCTTAGAAATTTTTTAGGTGCTTGGCTTAATTATCCCAATTCAATTCTCAGTTTCCTAAAGACGATAAACCTTTGTACTGCAAATCCTTAAAAGTTTTTTAATAAACAAATGCCGAGTCGAGAATTCATGACCTACTTCGAACTGAGTCCGAGGAAAGAAACGTCCTGCATCTTTCCAGCCTCGGAGAATGGGACCCTCCAACAGCACAGGCTCCGAATACCAGTCTTCGTCTATGGAATAGCCTAAAGACCCTGGAATTATATTCACACTCCCTTTCACAGTTCGAAAACAAACACCCCAAGGGGCAAACTCGTTATCTAGCGTTAAAAATGGCTCATAGTGATGGAATAATTTTTTGGCTGTATAATAAAACTTCGTCGTGGAGCCAGCCTCGGAATTATCTTCGGAGAGAGAAATCCACTGATTGATAAGATGAATCGAACTGCAAGTAAGTTTCATTATTCCCTGACGACTAGGAAGGGAGCAGAGTATCTCAAGAAACAAAGGGTTGGAGGACCGATAGAAATGAGGAATCAACCCAGCAGAAATCTGATGGAACGTAACCAAGAGTTTATCCTCGTTGCACTTAAACCCCTCAACCAGTTCTGGAGTCAGTCGGCTACCGGGAGCACCAATAGCCTTTATGTTAAAAGAATATGATTTAAAGCCTAAATTCTTCATCATCGAGATGAGAACGTCGACTTTAGAAGGAGATGCCATGAAAAGGGAAACGAAAAGAAGGAAAACAAGACTTGCCGGCGCCGAAAGTTGCAGAGATGAGATTGATCAGGGGTCTGTAAGGTGATGAAAAAGGAAAAGAAGTTATCTTTATGAAACTATAAGTAGATCAAAACAAAGGGTACCAACAGAAAACACCTAAGAGGCACCCAATCAGAAGATAGAATTTCAGGGTTCTCGGAAGAAAAGAATATCGGAGCTGTGGAAGAGAGTACGAAAGGGCTAAAACTTTTTAGAGGGAGAAAATAAAACTTAAATAGTAGAGGGAAACCGGCGCTACCAGTTGGAAGGTCAAAAGGTAGCTAGAATCTCGGGAACATGCAGAACGTGTCATAAAACGTCACACTTGGCGGCTAGTGGGACACATGGCGAGCAGAGGATAACGAAGAAGTAATTTCCTTCCCAAGCATCTTCGATACAAGGAAAGGAAAGAGGTAAATTGTGGAGGGTAAAACACCCTCGGGATACGTGTCCAGATCAGGAGGACTTAGCCCAACATAGAGATATCGTGGTTATGCTTCGAATAGGTCTGCAGAGCTAACTCTAATAAGAGCTCGGTGAGAAAAGACTCGCACAGGTAGTTCGAGGGAAAGGATACGAAGACATCTTCGGGAAGAACTTACCGAGGGCACCGCCTTACTCGACAAACTATGACATCTCCACGATTGAGTAGTTTGTCTTATTAGATGTAAACCACTTTTGACTCGGCCTATATAAGGCGAGCTCGAGATTCATTGTAGGGGTTAGATTTTTGGTGTAACCCAAGTCGTGAGAGTGAGATTAGGTTAGCTTCTCCTCAAAACTTCTAAGCATCATATCCATGTACTGATTAGAATGTGATACAATTAATAAGTTATTTTCATATTATTATTGTCTCTTATGCTTGATAGCTTCGGTATTGTTCTTATTCTCTTCGTGTCTATGTATGAAACGTATATTGCTTCCATGACCATAGCTGGACTAATAGATCTGATGGTTGTCGAGTATAAAGTTCTTAGGCAAAATTTATACTCACATAGGCTGATTTGCCCATACTTAATTAGAGACTAATTAAGTGTTAATTAGTATTCATTAATAAAACTAATTAAGATTAGGATAATTTTAAAAAAATTAAAATAAAAAAAATTAAAGTTTTTTCCACCTCTAATCCCTTCAAAGAATAAAAAATAAAAAAAACGATTTTTTTGATTTTTTTTTTCACTTTCTGAAGCTACTTACGGCCAGAAATACATGTCGTAAGTCCCTACTTACGGCTACCCCGGGTTAACACCCTAGTAGTAAGTTCACTTACGACTTGTTGTTCTTAAAAAACCAGTCGTAAGTATTTCTACGACTTGTTTTTCCAGGCCGTAGAAACACTTGCATATTCTAACTATTGACAAAACTTATGGCTACATGTCCTAGTCGAAACCAGACTTACGGCTGAAACCGATGAAAAGTTACCAGCCGAAAGTAAATCTACGGCCCATAAATATAACTTACGTCTCGTAAGTTTGCGACACAAAGTTTTTGTGAAGGTAACAGAACTTACTGCCAGTAACAAAATCAATCGTAACTTTCTTGACCTTCGGCTAGTAAAGTGGAGACGTATCTCTCGTTACGGCTAGTAAGTAGCAGACGTAACTTTAGTTACAACTACTTGTTCTACAGATGCAAGCCGTAACTATTACTTACGGCTGAAAATGATGAGTTTCAGGTAGCCGTAAGTCTAACTGGTTCACTTTTTTTTTCCCAATAGAATCTAAGCTAAGTAATGAAAAATCGAGAGGTGTGTTTGGATTCTTACCTTTCATCCTCCACTGCTCCACCATTATGGGTTGAATCCATGGTAGTTGTGAAAACTTGATGGGTTTTGGAGGAAAAAACAAGGTTTTGATTATAAGATTTTTGATTCTCACTTTTTTTTGTTAATGTTTTTGGTTTTTGATTTAAATTAGATTAGAAAAAAGTAATAGCTTAGGAAAGGTATTAGATTAGTAAAAATTAGATTTTTCCTAATACTAATGTTGTAAGGATAACTTAAACATTTCACCATTTTTTGACACCCCTTATAATGCTCAACTGAGTGGAAGGACATCACTTTTTTGAAGCCCCTATATCACGATTCAAGAAAAAAAAAAAAAAAAAAAAAAAAAAAAAAAAAAAAAAGACATCAAGTTTGGGGGAGTTGGGTAGTGATACCGTGGAGAAATGTACTGCTCAGGGTTTTGGTCTTGGTGTGTTGGCTTTCACCACTTTGGGGGAGTTGGGTAGTGATACCGTGGAGTTCCTGAAGAGGTTACGCAATTATATGGCTAGCCATGATCCGAATGTCATAGTGGGTGATTATTTTTTCATAGGATTGGGGTTGTACTTCAAAAAGGGATTGGAGCCCAGCTTGTTGCCAGGCTTCCATCTAAATCTTGTAATCCTGATGATACTGATTCTGATTCTGATTCTGACTCTGACTCTGATTCAGATTAATTAATAAATAATTTAAAAAAAAAAAAAACTTGAGCAATACCACCAAAGATCATCTTTTTATTAACCTAATATTTCAAATGTCTAGCTACACAAAAAGACACTATTTTTACTAAATTCTGTGTTACTGTTAGGATTTATTTTAGGCAGATCTCGAGGGAATGGGGAAAAACCAAGTATATATCTGCCAACGGTTTAATTACTCATATGTTCTACAAAGCGGTAGCTGCACCTCAAATTTCTGGTATGTTGCTTCATTTATATTATACTCCCTCTGTCCCACATAAATTGAGCTAATTGATTTTTCATTTTAGCCTATTTATGTGGGACGGAGGTAGTATTAGAAATCTGATGGTACGATTAGAAATTATATATTAAAGCACATTAGAAACATTGTATCAGAGTGTAAAATACAATAATCATCCCGTGCCAAGATAATGAGGAAACACACTGCAATATGAGATGCAACTTTGTTTGCAGAGTCTTAATGTGCTTGCAGTGTAAAAGATAGTCTTACATTATCACAAGTTCAAGAATTGTTTATTTTTGCAAAGCATTTCATAATCTATTACAAACTGAAATTAATCTGAAAATACTCCTGTAAGCAAGTAACTCCATGTTTTCATGGTTGACTTTTTGTCATTCACACCATTGCTTCATACATTGCAATTCTCCTCTCGTCTAGACCTAGCCATTCTTATCCATAGTTTATCAAAATAATATAATAGATACGAGAAATCGATGTATTTGGTTCCATTTGTAGACTGATATAATGTTCTTCATTGACCAAACCCATAAAGATGATTATACTTTTTTGTCTTAGTGGATGGTTTGGCACAACATTCATGTGCTTCCCTTCTTATTGTAGTACACCACAACGTGGTAAATGCCTCAAATATAAGAAAACCAGCCTCATGCATCATTATCTAATATTTATCTCTCATCTGAACTCAGCCAGTAGGGAAATCTATATTGGTCATCAACTTATTAAAACCTTCAACATCCCACACTGATATATACTCCCTTCGTTCCAGATTAATTGAGCCAATTGAAGTTTGCACAATTAAAGCAAGGAAGAGAGAAAATAGATATGTATTGTTTTTTCCCAATTATACAGCATAATAGTAAAATTTAGAGACGACATCTCTCAAATTATGGCACGTAGCTTTGTAAACTTTATATTCTTTGAAAATCTATTTAAAACATCTACGTAACGAGTATATGACTATGAAATTATAAATATTTCTTATACCAAAATTTCATGACAATAATCAATTAAAAGGGTAAGATTATAAACATGACATATAATATATTTGAACTCGCTCAATTAATATGGGAGTGTAGATGGTGAAAAATGAGAGAGGGACAAGATTGTAAAAACACCCTCGAAACCACGCCTTATTAAGGGCGATCGCCTATTCAGCCACATCTTTATAGCTCAGAGTGCAACCCATTCCATGAGCTGAATAAACTCTCTATGAGTTCTCTCTAACTCCGGTGGAGAGGATAATATCATAGTGCAGTACTGATAACCTCACCAACATATTAAACCCAATGATCTGCTTCGTGTCGACACCCTTCTCGATACCAGAACCAGATCACTCAATGGTACACGGTGAAGAATTAATAGAGATGTATCCTCATGGATTTCCTCTTAATACGACTCAACATACGAGTCTTGATGCAAACCTCAGAAATCTTGAAGCTCCAGGCCGGTACAGAGCTCTCTGAGAGGCATACAACAGCCTAAGCAGGCTTAAGCAAACCTAATCCCAAGTTCAGGATGGTCTAGCATACCATGGATAAACACGCCATGACTTCAAGTGTGTTGTAGCATAAGCACTCACACCACAACTAAGGCACAGGTTGCCCCAAAGCCGAGCTTGGCCAGATGCCAAAGCCATAACGCCACATAGCATGGCACCATAAACCATGAGACACCATGGATTCGCAAGAAATCAGCCCTGGCCAAGAGGCCAAAGCCATGGCGTAAGCCGCCACAAGCCTACTTAACCTTGGCCAAAGGCCAAGGCCGTAACGAGGAACATAGCCGCAAACAGGCTGGCCTTGGCCAGAGGCCAAGGCCGTGGCGCCATGACCCATGGCGCCACAACAAGTGGACCTTGGCCAGAGGCCAAGGCCATGGCGCCACCATAACTAGCGCCAAAGCGCAATCAAACACTTATGGCCTTGGCCAAAGACCAAGGCCACTCCTATACTTGTGTCCAGGAGGCACTACGATCATGTTGGTCACGACAATTAGTCGTACAACCCTACTCTACTCAACTCAACTACGCAATATCCGTGTATCACTCACTCGAGACATCAAAACATCACACGGGGGGGATAACTTTAGGGGTATTGGTCTGGCGGTCTACGGCAGTTGAAAGAAACTGATAGAGATAGTGGACAGTTACGAGAAGATGGCGTGAGTGGACATGTTCTACACAACACAGGCAGTTACGGAAACCAACCCATGTCCTCCACTCTTCCACGACTTCCACCTTCTCTGTCGAGAGATCAGGTTGAGTTCAAACTATAAATAGAGGCTTCCTCTATCTTCCAAGGCAGAACATTAAGAACGTTCAGAACAGCTAGAACACAAAAACAGAAACAACCAGAGCCTCAGAGAAAACACACATGTGCATCGAAACACGTTTCTAGCCTTGGAGATTTCCAGTCGCCTTCACGACGGAGATCTTGAACTCTTACACCCAAAACACATCCTCAACCTGATCTCAAGTTTCTTCGTTGTTTCCCTCCCTAGACCAACCTCTATCCTCTCTGTGACCGAAGCAAGACGGGAATGGCCATTTTCTTGGTTTAGGCTTGTCTTGTTCGAATTTGATCTCCGAGCACTACGAAAGTACCCAGAGACGGTACATTGTTTTTGCAGGTAAAAACAGGGAGAAATTTTAAAATGAACTTGCTCAGTTAATCTGCGACGGAGGGAGTATATTGTTCCAAATTGCTGTAAGTTTTTAACCATTTCATCTCGCACATACTTCCATGGTGGTTTCTCATTCTTCTTATACAACTTTAATTGTTTAACCACAAGCCACAATGTCCATATGATTCGTCGCAATGTCCATATGATTCGTCGCAATGTCCATCTGGTTCGACATCTTTGGTAAGATTTGTTGATGGATGTATTTCTAGGAGCATTTACTACAAGTAAAAACCATTGATCTGATTGGAAGACGTTGTTTTGGTCTGTGTTGTCGGTGTTGTATACATCTTTTGTGGCTCCATTTTTTTAAAGCGATTTGGACATGCTCGAATTATGATAGTTTCCTTTTATTGCATTTACTCTTCAACTGTCGATTAATCCCTACTCTCTTTTATTTTCTCTCTCTTTGACTTAGGTCGTCGAAATTGACCAAAAGTCAGAGCGCATCCATTTCTCAGATCTGGTTCGATCTTCGTTTTCTCTCATTATTTCTAGTTTTTCTTCTTTGATTTCAGGTTTTTCCTGATGATTGGTGATAAATATCTTACTCATTAGTACTAATAATTGTGTCGAAAACATAATTCTCATCTGAAAGTTTCAGTATGAGTAAACCTAGGGTTTTCGGTTTTGTAGAAGATGTTGATCTATCAAGTCTACCTGATTGTGGAAGCCATGAAGACTCTCCTGCTATCAAGATTTTGGATGATACTCTCGATGAGAGTATTGATGAATGGAATTTTAGTTTAATCGGAAGGTTGGATTTCGTCAAGTTCAAGATTGACGATGCCGATTTTTTTTTTGCTACAACAATGGATGCTGACTGGTTTGGTTCAATTGATATCATTAGGTAAAGGCATTTTCATAATTAAGCTTGAAAATGAAACTGATAAAAGTTATATTTGGAAGGGTGATTGGGCTGTTGCTGATCAAGGTTTGAAGATTATAGAATGTGAAAGCCAATTTTAATCCAGAAAATTACAAGAACACTACTGCTTATATTTGGGCTCACTTTCCAAGTTTGCCTTTTGAACTTTGGAAACCAAAGATTTTATTGTCTATTGCAAAATCTATCAGTAGACCTATACAGATTGATGAAACAACCTTGAAGAAGATGATAGGTTATTATGCTAGTGTCTATGTTGAAGTTGATATGTTTAAGCCAATTCCATCTAAAGTATGGATTAAGACTAAGTATGGGGGTTTTTATCAGAAAATCTATATTCCTAAGAGGCCTGAATTTTGTGATCATTGTAAAACCACTGGTCATGGGAAGTTTTCTAAAAAAAAAAAAAGTAAAACCACTGGTCATCTAGAAAGAAATATTAGGGTTAAGAAGAGAGAAGAAAATCAGAAGAAGGATGGTCCAACAACTTACTCATGGGTATACAAAACAAAGAAGAGAAATAATAATAAGGAGAACGAAGATACTTCTAAAGATTTTAATTTGTGTCCTGGTGTACCTAGAACTACAACTGAGAATTTATGTTCAAGCACAAGTGGAGCTAACTTGAGAAGATTGACAACCATACCGAAGATGTAACTGAGATAATTCAAGATGATAGTGGAGGTACTTCTCTTATTCAATTTGGTCAGTATTCAACTGGGCAATTTCATATACTTCAAAGAATGAATGAAGATATTTTTCACTCTGGTGCTGCTTTTGGATGTCACCTCAAGTACAGTTACAATGAACAAAAAATGTTACTATTATACCTCCTGAAGCTTCAACAATTTCTAAGGTGAATGAGGTAAGTGATACATCTGATAAAGGAAAAGCTAAAAATAGTTATGCAAGTGAAACTATTAGTATCATTCAAACTAGAACTCAAGCTAGTAAGAGTTATCAAAATATGAAAAATACCAATGGGAAGAGAGTTCACAATCCTCCCCAAAAAAGGAGAAGGTATTTTACTGGAATGTCAAAGGCTTGAGAAGAATTAAAGCCAAAGACAAACTTAGGAGTTTAGTTCATAATTTTAGTCCTTCTTTGGTTTGGATTGTTGAACCAAAAGTTAATGCAAATGAAGTTTTTTGTAAGAAATTAAAATTACCAGGGATGAATCACATATGGTTATTCATCACTCTAATGATTTAAGAAAAGGTTATATTTGGCTTTTTTTGGAGTGCATCCATTGATACTCCATCTGTTATTTCTTCTACAAGGCAAGCATTAACAGTTGATATTGGTGGTATTCTTGTAACTGGAGTTCATGCTGAAGTTTTGACTGCAGATAGAAGAATTTTGTGGAATGAGCTTGTCAGCATTAGTTTACTTGATATGCTCTGGTTGGTAATAGGGGATTTCAATGCTATTTTTAATATGGATGAGAAGAAGGGAGGAAGGAGTCCATACCAAGCATCCATGTTGGAGTTTAATCAATATTTAAGTGCATGTAATTTAATGCAAGCAAAGAAAACAAGACTTGAGTTTTCTTGGAGTAATAATAAGGAAAGAAGAGAATTGTTTGTAACTTGGAGAAGGCAGTCTACAACACAAAATGGTTACATTTGTATGTTGATTGGACTTATAGACCAGTAAGGGGTACTTCTGATCATAGCCCATTATTGGGTGCCAGTGAAGCTATTCCAAAACCATTTAATGTGCCATATAAAGTTTTGAAGGTATAGACTAAGCATGAGGGTTTCTAGAATTTAAGTAAAGAATCATGGGAGGAGTCTATTTCAGGTAATCCTGCGTTTATATTCACAACAAAGCTGAAAAGATTAAAATAAGTAATAAAACAGTGGAATTGAAGTGTGTTTGGTGATCTTAATATCAAGATGAAGAAAGCTGAAAAAGATGTTTATGAAGTTTCTATAATCTCAGACAAAAATCTAGAAAACATCAATCTTCTCAACATATTGGTGACTGCAAGAGGTATGCAGGAATTGGCAAAGGAGCATTATAGAGAGCTAATGTATCAAAAATCTAGAATAAAATGGATAAAAGAAGGTGCAACAAATACTAGATTTTTTCATACAAAGATGAAAATTAGGCAACATCACAACTCTATTGCAGAAATTGAAGATGCAAATGGGATGATTATTAGTGATCAGCAAGGAATATCTTATATTTTGGTAAATCATTTTGAAAGTAAGTTTAGATATCAGGAAGTGAGCGATCCCAGGAGTTATTGAAGATAATGATAATCCGATGATGGATGCAGTCCCTTCTTCTCTGGAAATCAATAATGTTGTATTTGAGATTGACCCTGATAGCTCACCAGGGCCTGATGGTTTTCCAGGTTTCTTTCACAGATTTGCTTGGGTATCATTGGAGAAGACATGATCAAAATGATCCAATACTGCTGGCAAAAGGGCTTCATTCCTAAAGGTTTAAACTCCAACTTTCTATTTCTCCTTCCAAAAGTTAAAGGTGCTAATAAAGCTATTCCGTTTAGGCATATTGGCTTAGCTAACTTTAGCTTTAAGGTTTTTATACAAATAATAACAACGAGGATGAATGAAGTACTTAGTAAAGTCATTTCTCCTCAACAAAGTGTTTTTGTTCATGGAAGATGTATACATGATCAAATTGCTTTAGCATCTGAATTAGTTAATGAGCTAGATACTAAAAGAAGAGGGGGTAATGTGAGATTAAAGCTTGATGTTAGGGCATTGTCCAGTCAAACCCACTAGCGTTGGTATGTCAAGCTGGTTGTCAGTTTTAGGTGTCAAAACACAATTCTTGATTTAGCTTACTAGAGTTTAGATTACGAAATTAGGATATAGACAAAGTAGTAGAGACCTTGAAGACGAAGACAGTGAATATAAAGAAGACATCGAATATTCTTCGTCGACAAAAGATTACTAAGAGTTATGACTTTTATGGAAATTCTTCTATTCTACTTATTATATCTTTCGAAATAGTCGGCTACTTTAGTAGAGATATAGCGATTGAGATTTTGTATTCTTGTCTACATAACCATGAGTTATGTTAGTATTTGTTCCCATAATACTAAGGTTACAAGATGCATCAGATAGATTCGATACATTTTCCAATGCAATGGTTTGCTTGCAAATCACATATAGGAAAATGAATGAATCTAAAGGAGTACTCTAGAGCAGAGTCCAATGGATTATAGCTGAGGGCGTAATAACACGTCTAAGTACTGACCCAGCCCAGAACTTCCAGCGGATCCAGTTAAACCCTAATCTGAGCGATGGCGGTTCATGAACCAGTTCATGAACAATGGCACCGAAAATTTCTTTTGTGTCTCAAAACGTTGATCTGTACACGTACATGTACGTGAACACCAGATTCAATGTATTTGTCCTGAATTCAGATGGATGGTTCGTGAACCGTCCACGTGGATTTTCTGCGGGAATTTCACACGGGTTAAACATCTAACTCCTTTATCTCTTAGTTGGACTTGTGCTTATCAGAATATCTTTTGTGCTCCATCTAACGAATCTCAATGAGTCTATAAGATAAAGATTATCTCTAGTCTGTTGGATATCTATCTTGAAGTGATTTAGAGCTAACAAATCACTTGGCAGATAAATGATAAAATATTTCCAAATGAGATATATCTAGGGTTTCTTTGTGTGCAAGCCAAGTAACGGGTTCGTTTACACGGGCACTTGCTAACTTGTAGGTTAAGAAACTAGCTGCTTTATCTCAAAGTAACCTATCTTATTGAGTGCTATAAATAGAGGGTTAAAGAACGAAAACCACAAGCATCAAGCATACGTGAAGTTTCTTTGTGGAATTGATCGTAAACTCTTTGCACTTCGGTGTAAGCTTGTTATGGTATAGTCATCCTCTATTGGGTAGCAGTTCCTCTGTGGGATTTACCTAACGACTATAAAGACTTCTCTTGAGAGTTGGGAAGCACAGGTAGGCGATAACATATACCTCTGTGGTTGTTATCAGATTAACCTGTAACCTCGGTAAACTGATCACGTTCTTTTCTATTATGTAGTCCTTCTCTTTTGCAATAAGGTTATTCAAGAACTGATACGTTACATACAAGGTTGAAGGAAGCAACGCACGACTGCACTAGGTGTTGTAAGACCTAGTTAGATCCAGTTGTATAAGTTTTCTTTCTACAACTGAGGTAGAGACAAGTTGGGCATAGTTTACTCGGTTTACTTGTCAGCCCGCGCTTGTAAGTAGATTTCCGTATGACCTGGAGTAATCCGAAGGAAGTCACTTTACGTATGTTAAACTGAAGAGGACAGTTCGAAACATACAGTTAGTAATAAAGATCGCAACGCCGGTATTGTTGACTTAAGACTTTAACAGCGGTTAAAGCAACTCCTAGGCCTGTAAAGGACGTCATCTAGGGGAATCAAGTGCATGACGATCTGTGGGGGATCTAGAGACGTAAGGAGTGCGACAGTAGCCAATTCTCTTGGAGGGATGGAGTTGGTCTCTGCTACATCCCAGACCGAAGTCTTATCGTAGGCTAGTGTTTGTAGACAGTTTGTACTATGTGGTGTTTAATCCGGACGAGGTCCCGAAGTTTTTCTACAGGTCGTAGTTTCCTCGTTAAAAAAATCTCTGGTGTCTTGTGTGCTTTACTTTCCGCATTATATTCTCTGATTATATAATTAAAGAAAACACAAGAAGTACGTTATTCATAACCGTCGAGTTGGTCCATAATCCATCCAGGGAATTTGCCAAGACTTGTCTTGATTTTGACCGATCACATTGGTCCATAATCCATCCAGGGGAAGTACGTTATTCATACTCTGGTTATCAAATTTGGATATTGGTTTTTGAGATCGTTCATATCTTACCATAAGACTCACGAGCTGAAGCGAAAAGTTGGTAGTATTTCGGTACCCATGTTTTGTCACTTGGTATCAGAGCAGGTAAACACATTAAAGGCGTAATTGTCTGTGTTTATCGCGGCTTGTGAGTTTGAACAAAGCATAAGAGCTTGTAATGTACCACCAAAGTTTGATGGTACAAATTACCTATAGTGGAAGACTGCAATGAGATCGTTTTGCAAGCCCGAGATTTCAAAACCCGGGTCTATGTTGAAAAGGGATACACACCTCCAACTATCCCGGTGGAAGGTAAGTATGTCCCCAAAGACATTGGCGCATATAATGACGTGGAAAGTCAAGCCGCCAAGCAAAACTATGATGGGATTAACGTTATCATTCATGCAGTAACAGCTGATCTTTTCCGTCACGTGGCCACATGTGAAACCTCGCAAGAGGCTTGGAATAGATTAAGGACCGTGTTCGAAGGGAATATAGCAGAAAAAGAACCTAGACTTCAGAACCTCATGTCTGACTGGGAAAACCTTTGAATGCTTGAGGATGATACCTTTGAAGAATTCAACCACAAATTGTTTGAGATAGTGAATGCCTGTCACACCTTAGGAAAAGCTATTCCGGAAAGGGACATTATGTGTAAAATTCTGAGGTCATTACCTTCAAGATACGAGTCAAAGAAACATGCCATCCAAGAAGTACACGGTTTAACTATAACAAAAAGTGACCTTGTTGCCAAGTTAAAAATCTTCCATCATGAGCAGAGTAACCCTAAAAACATTGGTTGTAGAGCTACTGGAAAAACAAGGAAACTTGTAAACGAAGAGTGTACTTTGAACACCAACTCCGGCAATCATAGTGGGGATGAATCTGAGGAAGAGATATCTTTGATAACTCTCCAGTTTAGAGATCTTCTAAAGAAGAGAGGTAAACGATTCATTAAGAAAACCCCACCATCAACTCCTAAGCCTCATGATAGAGTCCCTCCTAAAGAAGGGAACAAACGGGGAGATGATGATGATATGCCACAATGCTATAAATGCAAAGGATTTGGCCACTTGGCTGGAGAATGCCCCAATCTGAGGAATTATACTTGAGGCAAGGCCTTTGCTGCTACACTTGATGATTCTTCTGATATTTACAACTCAGATGATGAAGAAAGTGAAACTGCATTCATTGCAGATTGTGTCAACTCTGATAATGCGGGTGATTCCAAATCAGAACCAGAAATATGTCTCATCCCCATGGACACAACTTCAAGTGACACATCTTGCAAAGAAACAATCATTCCAATCAAGCACAAACAACGTCTTGTTAGATGCAATTATTGTGCTAAAAAGGGACATGATTACAAGCAGTGTCATGTATACAAACGTAAGGTTAAGTATGCTGAAAAACTACAAAAGAAAGCTGCTAGACTCATGAATGTTATTCGAATCTTTGAAGCTGCCAATGACAAGGAAGCGAGTAAAGATCGAAAACACTCTAACTCCTTAAGGGCAACACAAGGAGCTGAGAAATTCAAAAGAGTCAGAACTAAGAATGGCAAACTTAGTTCAGAAAAGGATTCAGCATCACACAAAGAGCACAAACGTGCTCATCCTCCCTTGCACTAGTTCCAAGAGGGATTGGCATCTCATTCATTTCCCCTTGGAATGAGTTGTCAACGTGTGCTTGGGCAAAAGGTCTTAGAGTATTTTTCATAGTTGTATTTGTTTAAAGTAACTGATAACCCTCAATTAAAACCTTTTTCTTATGTCACTAGACAAAAGTATCGTGTTGAGCCAAGCTCCATGAAATTTATGATCTTCTCACTTATGGTCAAAGATTGTCTATACAAAAGGTACAAATTGATACCGGGTGACTCTCAAAGTGGGACACATCAATTAAATAACGGTGAAATACACGTATTTATGAATGTCCACTATGTTGTTCCGGTTCGCGAACTGTTCCGCTTCTCCGTACGATTTAGGGTAAATCCATATCGTATCTGGTAGTTATGAGAGTCCTTATCTCTTCGAAAATTCTTGAAAGAAATGTTTATAAAAGAAATTAGAAGTCTCTTCTTATTCTTTCTAAACTTTTCAACATGGTAAAACCCCTTGCTATCATCTTCCCAAGCAAGGATCCTAAGTCAACTGAAAAGGATACCATGAAGCCAGATGATCCTTCGAAAACAGCCACCAACAAAGGAAAGAAACCATGTGTTAGAGCATTGCTCGGTTGAACCCACTAATGTTGCTATCTCAAGTCAGTTGTCAAGTTTAGTTGACCAAAACACAATCCTTGATAAGTCTACTCTACAACTCGGACTAGGATAGATTTAGGAATTCGAGACGAAGACTATTAAATATGAAGACCGGAGCTTACATACTTGATTAAACATATCGTCCTCACTAAAGGTTATAAAGGTTTTCCTTTCAAGTTTCCAATTTTCCATTCTATCATGAAAATAGTCTATGATGTTGTTTATGTGATCTGAAGGATTATAAAGATTAGTTCTCTTAAGCATCTAACTCATTTCATGACTAATGCTCAAGTAGAATGTGGAATATTGAGTTAGCTATCTGGATCTGAAATCAGGGCCAAATACATTGAATCTGTTGTTCACGTACATGTACGTGTATAGATCAACGTTTTGAGACACATGAGCATAACTCGGTGCCATGTTCACAAAACGGTTCGTGAACCGCCGAGTTTCAGATTAGGGTTCCGACTAGATCCGCAGGAAGTACGTGCGTTGGGCCATTTTTCCCGTACTTAGACGTGTGGACGTCCTCAGCTATAATCCATGGACTCTGCTCTAGAGTACTCCTTTGGATTAACCCAATTTCCTACATGTGATTTGCAAGCAAACCATTGCACTGGAAAATGTGATTTACATGTAACTTGTAACTTAGTATGGTGGGAACACCTACCAACATAACTCATGGTTATGTAGACAAGAGTACAATCTCAATCGCTATTAGTATCTCTACTAAAGTAGCCAACTATTTCAAAAGATAGAATAAGTAGAACAGAAGAAATACCATATAATGTCACAACTCCTACTAAACTTTTGTCGATGAAGAATATTTGATGTCTTATTGGTAATTGCAGTCTTCGTCTTGAAGGTCTCTACTACTTTGTTTATATCTCAATTCTGAAATCTAAACTCTAGTAGGCTAAATCAAGAATTGTGTTTTGACACCTAAAACTGACAACTAGCTTGACATACCAACGCTAGTGGGTTTGACCGGACAATGCCCTAACACTTTGTAACCTATATCCTGAAAATGACTATATCAGGTGTTTTTACCTGGAAAAAACAATGCACCGTCTCTGGGTACTTTCGCAGTGTTCGAGATCAAAGTCGAACAAAACGAGCCTAAACCAAGTCAATGGCCGTTCACGTCTTGCTTCGGTCACAGAGAGGATAGAGATTGATCTAGGGAGGGAAACAACGAAGAAACTTGAGATCAGGTTGAGGATGTGTTTTGGGTGTAAGAGTTCAAGATTTCCGTCGTGAAGGTGACTGGAAATCTCCAAGGCTAGAAGTGTGTTGGGTTGCTCAGATATGTTTACTTCTGAGGCTCTGGTTTATTCAGGTGTTCTGAATAACTGGTTGTTTCTGGAAAGATGTTCTGCCTTGGAAGATAGAGGAGGCCTCTATTTATAGTTTTTAACTCACCTTGATCTCTTAACAGAGAAGGTGGAAGTCGTGAAAGAGTGGGGGAGTGGAGGACATGAGTTGGTTTCCGTAACTGCCTGAGTTGTATGGAACATGTCCACTCGCGCCATCTTCTCGTAACTGTCAATTATCTCTATCAGTTTCTTTCGACTGCCATAGACCGCCAGACCAATACCCCTAAAGTTATCCCCCCGTGTGATGTTTTGATGTCTCGAGTGATACGCAGATATTGCATAGTTGAGTTGAGTCTGAGTAGAGTCGTATGACTAATTGTCATGACCAACATGAGTGTGGTGCCTCCAGGACACGAGTATAGGAGTGGCCTTGGCTGTTGGCCAAGGCCAGGAGTTCATAGCACCATTGGATTGTGGCGCCATAGCCCAAGGGGCTACGGCCTTGGCCTTTGGCCAAGGCCAACCTCCAAAGCGCTTTAGAGCTAACCTCATTATAATGGCTTTGGCCAAGGCTAATTTCTTGTGAATCCATGGTGGACCATGGTTCATGGTGCCATGCTATATGGCGTTATGGCTTTGGCATCTGGCCAAGGTCAATTTTGTGGCAACTGGTGCCTTGGTTGCGGTGTGCGTGCTTACGCTACAACATACTTGAAGTCATGGTGTGTTTATCCATGGTATGTTAGACCATCCTGAGCTTGGGATGAGGTCTGCTTAAGCCTGTCTAGGCTGTTGTATGCTTCTCAGAGAGCTTTGGACAGGCCTAGAGCTTCGATATTTCTGAGATTTTTATTAAGACTCGAATGTTGAGTCGCATTAAGAGGAAATCCATGAGGATGCGTCTCTGTTAACTCTTCACCATGTACCATTGAGCGATCTGGTTCTGATATCGAGAAATTCGAGGCGATGTCGACATGAAGCAGATCAATGGGTTTAATGCGTTGGTGAGATTATCAGTACTGCACTATGATATCATCCTCTCCACCGAGAGTTATAAGAGAGAATTCATAGAGAGTTTATTCAGCTCGTAGAATGGGTTGCATTCTGAGCTATAGAGATGTGCCTGAATAAGCAATTGCCTTTAGATAAGGCGTGGTTTCGGGAGTGTTTTTACAATCTTGTCCCTCTCTCATTTTTCACCATCTACATCAGGATGCATAAGAAGATGAAGGTATGTGAGCTAATATTTGAAGGTGATTGGAATATACCTGTTGAACTTCTTTCTTTCTTTTTAGTTAATGATCTACCGGATAGAAAGTCTGGTAAGGATAAGAGAGTATGGAGTCAAGAGATTACTGGAATCATCACAACAAAATTGGTTGTAAATGCAATTAGGACTCATTATCCTATTTGCAAGTGGTCTAAGTATGTTTGGTATAGAGGACTGCATCCTACAACATCAAGTAATGTCTGGAAGATAGTCGGGAATGTTTGTGCTTCAGATGAGAATATCAAGAAAAGAGGAATCCAGATTGCTTCTAGGTGTTGTCTGTGTTGTGAAGATGAAGAAAGAATGAAGCACATACTGTGGAAATGCAAATTCATCAATGCTATATTGAAATGGATGAAAGGTATTTTTTTTTTTTGCAAATCCTACTTCATATGATGATATTATTAAATTTGCAAAGAACAAAAGTAGCCCAGTGAAGGAGATTTGGCTCATAACAGCTTCAATAACCATGATGGAAATCTGGTTTTTGAGGAACATAATTGTTTTTGATAATGTGAAGCCAAACTTAGCTAATTTCAAAAACAGAGTAATACATTTCACACAGAATTGTAAAATCAGAATGATTGTACAATGTGGGACACTAGCTATGATCATCAGATTCTTAGAAACTTTAATCTTAATAAGAGGAGAATGAAGTTTCAAAGAGTGAAGGAGCTGAAGTTTAAACTTCCTATGGAAAATCAAATTCAGATTTGTTGTGATGGGGCTTGTAGAGGTAATCCAGGGAATGCAGGGTATGGATTTATTGCTAGAAATTGTACTAGTGCCTATGTTTATGCTCATAGTAGGGGTTTAGGAGTTACAATGAATTTTTGGCAGAAATTATGGTTGTGCTTTGTGGATCTGAATGGGCACTTGGATTTGGTGCAAGTAAGTTACTGGTTAATTCTGATTCTAAATCAGTGGTTTCTAACTTTTTGAGAAAGGGAAGATTCCATGGTTTATACAAGCAAGATGGGAAAAAGTTTGTGAAGCTCTTGAAAGCATTGAGTTTGTTCATGGAAATAAATTTTAGCAGACAAACTTGCAAAAAAGGGTGCAGTTTTTAGTAGAGGTGAAGTGACAGTGCATTTAAAAATACATGTTTTCTTGACAAGTCTTGAATCTCCTAATCAAATATATTATCGTTTTAGTTTGAAGTAATATTGTAAACCAGTGCCCATAATATGAGTATATGTTTCTTGTTTCATTTTGTTCCTATTGCTTTATTGTAACAGTTGTGTTGTACTTTTGTTATATTTTGGCTTTAATGAAAATTTATTGATTGAGTAAAAAAAAACTCTTCAACTGTTGCAAATTCGTAGGTTTACCATGCTGTACTTCTGATATTTTCGAGCTTTTAAGGTACTTTCAGATTCCAAATTACCCTAAGTGTTGACTACATTGCAATTCTTTGACTGTCGGTTGCCTTATCCCATGCCTCACTTATTCGGATTTCTTATAGGAGGAGTAGTAGACAGTTCTGGATCAACGGAGTTGTGGGTATACCACCATAAGTAGTTTATCTTCTTTTGTAATTGATGTATAATCGCTCGAATCGGCGTCTTCATCATTGATGTTGTTGGTTGTTGAAACTTTGTGAAGGGAGGAGCGATAGGGTTTAAAGTTGATCATGTTATTATAGCTCAATTATAGTATTACGTTAAGTTGAAGGTAAAGTGGTAAACAATTGCATAACTGTGAAGTTGACTCCAAAGTACTCTTTGTCGAGGTTCAACAACTCCAGTTATAAGTGTGGATATTGATTTTTGAGATCGTCCATACTTCAACCATAAGACTCACGAGCCAAAACAAAAAGTTGGTAGTATTTAGGTACCCCTTCTTTTTCATTTATGTCCAATGTGACTTTTCAGTACAACTTTTATTTAATAAAGCTTAATCACCATACTTCATCACCATACCGAAAATGTTGAAGCTTATAGCCTGTTCGGATCCAGAAGCAGAAGTCAATTCCAGAAGTCAGAAGCCAAAAGTTTTTTTGTTTCAGAAAAAATTAACTTTTCTGCTT
The DNA here is from genome assembly GCA_023529015.1 of Papaver nudicaule. Taxonomy (NCBI): domain Eukaryota; kingdom Viridiplantae; phylum Streptophyta; class Magnoliopsida; order Ranunculales; family Papaveraceae; genus Papaver; species Papaver nudicaule. Next base: position 28,741 of record JAJJMA010084405.1, read on the forward strand.
CCAGAAGCAATTTTGAAATTGATTTGCCAAACTAACTTCTGACTTTTTTGCTTCCAGAAGCCGAAAAGTTACTTCTGATGGTGTATCCAAACA